>JAWMRC010000258.1:0-16507 GCA_035584755.1 Thripadectes ignobilis
ATTTTTCATATTAATAAACTTTTATATCAATAAATGCAATTAACCTGAAATCACTCCTAGCTCCAGCGTCTATTACACAAATCACTAATTGTAGAGAAGGTTTTGTTGTTCTTAAGATAAGGTAATTCCTAAACTAAAATCCCAGTGTAAACTTGCACATTGTTCAGATTTCTTCTTGTACAGTCTTAGTACTTACCTCAAGTCCTTGAAAAGATGTTTCATGACTTGCTCAGGGTTTCATTGTATTAGACAATCCTCATGTTGTACTTCTGCTGTCAAAGATGGCTTTAAAAACCTGAGAGATTTTTTGTTACTTGAGAGCAGAATGGTGCCATGCTTTTTTATTGCTCTCTTACTGAGATGTTCTTAATGCTTTTTTTGTCCTTAATAATGTGTCTCCCAGAAAAAAAATGCATAGAAAATTCTGACAAGTCATAGATCTCCTAGAACAGGAAAATTAGTGTTTGATTTTTATTAGATTCTGGACAAAACCAACCAAACAACTAAAAATCAAACCAGACAAAAACCAAACAAACAACACAAAAAACCAAACCAAACCAAACCAACAAACTAAAAAACAAAGAGAACCCAACAACCCCAAAGCCCCAAAACTGTGATGTTCAAGTGAAATATTGTCTCCTCCTACAACTATTCTACATGGATATTTTTATTATATTATGTATATTTCTATTATATTACATATAGTATGTTATATATTATTACAATGTATGTTGTTATTATTATTGTTATATTGTACAAAATTACATATGCTCAGTCATTATTCTAATGTGTGAAACTGCATTATCCATTAATTTTTAAGAATGCAGTATCAGCATTACATCACATTGAAGTGTGTGTATGATTTCTATGAATGTCGTCTCATAGGAAGAACAATGAAACTCAATGCACGCAGGAGTTGTAAAGTACTGTGGTGGAGGAGGAGAATTTTTTCCTCACTCATTAAGGTTTCAAGTAAATGCATTCTTGAAGGAACTAAAACTTATGTCCTCCTTGTCCTGTGGTGGGGAGGAAAAAACAAAAATTATAATGAACAAAGAGACAGTGGTATGGAAATGGGGAGTCCAGAAAGTGTTAAGGGAATGTGTTATTTGTTTTATCTCACCAAGAAACTTAAAATATGCAATCCCTAATACTGTGATAATGGAGGAAGAAAACAGCAAAACCAAACTAGCATAGTCAGAAAATTTAACAAATGGAATTTTCTATGAATAACAGTGGTTTCAACATAAAGTATCCTGGTATGCATTTCCAACTTTAGTGCTTCAGTTGATATATTATTACTAAGATGATAAGTTTTTTTGAGAAATGTTTTCTTAGCCCCAGATTAAAAGGTGAGCATTTGAGTATATGCTGAAAATGGGCTTCTCTGAAACTATGTAACTTAGAAAATAAACTGGAGTATTAACTGACAGACTCTAAACTACAGTATTGACCCTAGTTAGTAAAGAAAACAGATGGTAAGCGCATGACTTGCTGACTGATCATGTGGCTGGGACACAGCACCAAGGAATTGTATTTCTTGAATTTTAATAGTAGATAAAAAAAATTAAACCTTTTATAAGAAGCCATAATTCATCACTGAACTAACAAAACTGATTTCATTACAAATCATTTCCTCTCTCCCTATCCTTAAAGAAAAACTTTTGTAGCCAATTTCTGGAGTCTTTTTTAAGCAATGCCGTTTTCTCTACAATTGATACAAAAGGGAGAAATCTTTGGACTGAGGGAACTACAGCTCCAACAGTGTGAGAAATAACTTTCAGTTAAGTTTTCTTATGCAAAGTTGCATAAGGCAATAACTTTGGGTGTTCCAAAATTTTTAGTAAAATCTTCATCTTATCTTGTGAGATGTCAGATATTTTACTGAAGGGTAATTTCAAAACCACTGCACACTATTATAATAAGTGGTTTAGAATCTTTCCTTGTCTTTAATGACTGGGACAAATATTGTGAGACTCTTTTTTCTCAAGGCTGAGAATTCAAATCACTTTGAAAGTAATCCTACATAACAATGAAAAGGATGTTTGGAAAGGGAATAAGTTATTTGCTTGGAGTTAAATATTTTTGTATGAGGAAATATGTAGTGATTTCTCCTAGGTTCAGTTCCCTTTCCAGTTAGTATTAACCTATAGGCAGTTGTCTACTTTCAGTAAGAGAGGTAACTTTTTTATCTCAGTCTGGTAAAGTACTACTCTGCCAATTTTTGTGATAATTAGAAAAGTCATCTTGACAATAAAATACTCGTTTCTTCTCCTTACTCCCTAAGTTTTGTATTCCCAACTATTGAGGACAGTCCATATGTGTTATCATCAATCTCTTTAAAATTGTTACATGCCTCTGTCAAAATTAAGGTGAAAATGAGACCATATTCCAAAGCTAATAGTATTGACTTTATTCAATATGATATGTGAAGTAGAGAGACATAGAAAGAAATAGGGAAAAGAGATAAAAGGAGAGAAAATGTCAGAGACATATTAAGTAGGGGAAAAAAAAAAAAACCAAAAAAACCACTCTGTACATTCCAGTGGTGTCCTGTTGGTCCTCATCTTGTGGTCTTCTTGGTGATGAGAGTCCCAGTCCCATCAAAGTGATGGTTGTAGTCTGGATCTGTCAAGGGAAGCCCAGGGTGGTGAGGACAATGCTGTGTGGTGAGGGAAGAAAACCAAGTGTGGTTTTTTATTTGGCTTAGGCTCGGTGGGAACTCCCCTGGTACCTCGCCTGGGGAGGAGATTTCTGCGCTGGAGGATGTAATACTGGATCATGGGACATTTCAGGGGTCTTTGTCACCTTCTAAGATGTTACAGTTGCTTGTTAATGTCAGCACAGGTGGATCCACTATGGCCTGTCAGGAGAGATGAATGTCCTGAGGCTACATGTAAATCGTGCAGGTGCTTCCCCAATTGGGAGTTATCACAGCTGAACAACTTGCTTAAGGACAAGGAAACCTACCCTTCCCTGCAGCATTTGCCTCTTGTTCAACACCCAAGCTGTAGCCTGAAGTGGCAGGTGTGCACACCTCAGCACCTGGGTCATTACTTTGCATATGACCAGCTTGAACCTTGATTGTCAGAGTCATTAGTGTTCCAGTCTTTCACACTTGTGGATACATTCTTCTCCTGAGATAATAATACCACTTTTACCTTACCTCAAGTTTCCATCACAGTCCAAATTAGTAGACATATTCGGAGAGGGGTAGGCTTTAGTCAGCAGTTGCTTCTCTGCAGTTTGCTACAGTGGATAAAAGTCTTTCAGTGATTTTAACAATGTTTAAGCCATTAATCATTTCAGTGTCTCATACACATTTTTCACGATGCTGCCTTTAGATCATTGTTCCACAATGAAGCTGTGGTTGTGGTCTTCTTGCTCTTCTAATATTCTTTTTAGGGGTTCAGAAACTTTTCTGTTAAACATCTATCTGAATAACTTAATTTGTTGGAGCAGCCAGTTGGCCTAACATTTGTTTCAGCTCAGGCATAAGAAATATTTGTGTTTTCAAGGAGCTCTACCCCTTCGAATTTTATCTTGGCTTTGATTAGTCAGAAGTTTGCTACAGGAGTAATCTCACCAGTAAGTTCTATAAAGAGAATAAGAATATAAAGGAAACATTACTATTAAAAGTGACAAAAAAACCCAGATAAAGTTGGAATGAAAGCAAAGCTCTGACAAATAATTATTATCTTGTGAATACATTGAAAATAACATGCAGACTTGACTTTTATAAAGAAGGACTTCAGAATTTCTTCATTCTACCTTTTTTTGTGAGTACTTCTAAACTGTATTCATGAAAAATTACTGAGACTTTGCTACTATGGAGGATTAAAATACTAATAACGTTTCACTTTGAACAGTGATAGCCATGAGTAGAAAAGTAAAAGAAGTGAATCTTTAAGAATACAGAAAGTGAATATGCAGTTTAACTTTCTATTAGTTGATTAAAAGGCAGATCAGTTATTGGGGCCTACATTTATCTTTGCAACTTGAATTTAACAGATGATAAAAAATAAATTGTCTCAATTAATTGTAACCTTAAATATGTTGAAAGTGATAAGTATTAATTTCTCTTGTGTAGAATTTTATTTAAAAAAAAAACCTGTATTTTAAAATAATGTGTACCTTAACTAAATTTAACTAAACTTTTACAAGAAAAAGTTGTTGAGTAAATAATCCTCAAAAATCCTATGGGCTTTTACAACAATGAGGTTTTCTGACTGAATGCTTTCTGTCTTTCACATTTCTGAAACCAGAAAATGAGGCGGGTGCCACAAAAATCAGTACATGAAATATAAGATGTGGAAGACACTGCCAGCAAGACCCTGAGTTTGAAGAATCTATGATTGTTGAAATATGGAGGTTTTTAATGATTTTATAAGCCTGAAATTTGAAGAAATTTCCAGAAACTTAAAAAAAATGGGTCTTTCTGAGCTCTATATTGTATTTCCAATTTCTATTATTTTATTGTAATGGAACAGAACATTCTTTGTAAAGTATTTTAAAATTGAGGTATGATTTTATGTGTCTGATTTCTGTTGTCAAAATACTTCATTAGTGATATCTGAGTTCACTTTTTGGCATCCTGTGTTGCTTTTGTGATTCTTTCAATATCATAGATTCACAGAATATTCTCAGCTGGAAGACACCCACAAGAATCATCAAGTCCAACTCTTAAATCATTATGTCGTAGAGGAATTGAACCCACAACTTTGGTGTTATTAGCATCAGGCTGTAACCAACTGAGTTAATATCAGGGTCAATATATATTTGTGCATTCATCTGTTTAATTTTCATACTCCTTGTAGTAAAATATTCAATTCTAAGCATCCATCCAATATGTTTAAATTGATAAACTATTCATTCTGTGCTCTTCAGAGATAGAAATATAATCTACTCCTACTGTGACAGTTTATAGCAAGCAGATGCATGAAAAGAGACCATAGGCAAAGTAAATTTTCAAGGCCTGAAGAGAGTCTTCCATGACAATAGTTGCAGAAAAAAAATAATTTACTTTGAGAGTGTTTTTTGTTTTTCAGGTGTAACTTGATTTGTACCTTTACAACGGTTTACACAAACTTCATGTATATTTAATGAGATTTTAATTTCTTTCTTGATAAATTTCACAATATCTACCACAAGCTGTGTTTCTCAACAGTTATTGCACTAAGACACGTCAAAATATGCAAAATAAAAGCTGCAGAGACAGCTATATTAGAGTGCAGAGAAAATAAGAATGTGATTCCTCTTTTAAAAATATGTGATTATGTTGCATAGGTATTTAATGTATTGTACCAAAATAAGATGTTCTTCAATTTTTTACTTAAAAAAAAAAATTAAAAAACCCTTTGCTACACAATGTGTTAGATCCAATGACAGCTCTCAATTTATTTTAATATTCATCAGAATAATCCTAACTGTTACAATTACAAACCATTTATCACAAGACTATCAGCTCCATGTATAAAAATAAATATTTATTAAATTTTCAAATCCAGTTTTCATAAGCAGTGAAATGAAATGCAGATAACTGTTGAATGACACTGCTTTTAATGGGGGTAGAAATAGAGAAAGTTGTAGAGGAAAGGAGAGCACATTAAACTTGAAAACCTAAGAGAATATTAAAATATTTTTTTATGGTGTATTTGGTTTCAAGGAGTTGCAAATAAAATATTTAACACCTCAAATTGTATTGTTACAATACCTGACAGTGAAGACAGCACTTTCCTCATAATTGTGCATATATTTTCTTTTTGCAGAGATACTGTCATTTTTTTTTGGTGCCATATATACTTCAGCAGTGGCTCTGTATTAAAGTACACTTGTTGTTAGTGATGGAATTTCTAAAATTGTGTTTGAAAAAAGTACATATATCCCTAAAGTACTGTTTCACAGTGTCAGGCTGATACTTAAAATATATCAAAATCCTGATACTTTTGCTGAGACTCAATACCACCATGTTTAATTTATGTACTTTGCAATTGGTTTTGTTATAAATTATGTAGAACTCCTATTTCTATTCTTACATATATAAAGAAAACAGCTTGGATTTCCTTTTCACTTGAAATAACTTGTGTTTCTTAGTGAGAAATGACCATTATTTATTCATTTGTTTTTCTTCAGTGATAGTCTTATGTTTTAAAAAAGTTAGTCTAACTCTGTACTACAAAGGATGTTAAAAATCTGTATGTTGTAAGGAAAAATGAAAGACTCTATGTATTTATCCCTTTTTTAAAGTTTTATTTTATTTGATATTTCTCTAAAATGAAGTAACACCTTTTTTTTTTAAAAAAAAAAAAGTTCTATGTGCATCAAAGCTTTCATCTAAATTAATGGCTTTTTTAGAAAGCAGAAGTTTGTTAATGATGCCAATTACTTCACATGATCTAATGTCTGAATACTTATTTCCTGAAAGATCTTGTTTACAGAGAAGCTGCTCATTGTATGTGCTGGCAATTTTGCAATTTCTCATAGTTGTATTGTGGGTTTTATGTTAAACTGAAAATTAGTTCTTTCAGTTTCTTTTACTTGTTTGATGAATAACTCATGCTTAATTATGCTGTTACTCTTGGCTATGTGACTCTCAGTAGGGAAACTTCTTAATGAAGGCGTGGTGCTATAGTTTCCACAAAATTGCTTCAAAATCTAAATGTCTTATGAACTAAGATAATAAGAAAATTGATTTAGCAAAACTTGTAAATATGTAAGCTGAATTTTATGGGTTTTTTTCATGAATAAGTTTGAATCTTAAGTCTTTCAGGAGTTTTTTTAAAGAATGGATTTTTAGTAATTATGGTATTTTACTCTGTAAAGAAACATGATAAAGACTGTCTATACACTTCTACATAACAAATCATACCGAATATAGAGCTTAAACTACAACACTTATGAGGCATTCAAAAGAAATATATTATTTTTTTGCTTAATTTTGTGCATAAAGTTACTAAAAAATATCAATATTAAGAGATTCCAGTGTCTTGTCTCCTGTTTTTCATGTTAAATGGGTAATTTTATTTTCTGTAGTAGGACTTTCTGTAGAATAAGGTGTTATTCAACAAGCAGGCTGTAGGGAGGTGGGGCGGTGTTCTCTTCTCTCAGGTGACAGGTGATAAGATAAAATGGCCTCAAGCTGTGCCAGGGAAGATTAAGATTAGACTTTAGGAAAAAGTTCTTCACTGTAAAGGTGATCAGGTATTGGAACAAGCTTCCCAGGGAAGTGGTGAAATCATCATTCCTGGAAGTGTTCAAAGACATGCAGATATGACACTTGAGGATATGGCTTAGTGGTGAAGATGGTGATGCTGTGTTAAAAGTTGGACTCAATGATTTTAAAGGGCTTGTCAACCTAAATTATTCTATGATCTCACCAGGCACTGAGGTGAGACTGACCAGTCTGTAGTTTCCCAGGTCTTCCTTTTTTATCTTTTTAACAATGAGAGCTAGGCTTTCCCTTTCCAGCTAGTGGAATCTTTACAGGACTGTCACAACTTCTCAGACATAACAGATTATGGCTTAACCTGAGGTTCCTGCAGGACTCATGAATGCATCTTATCTGTTTCCATGGAACTGAGCACCTTCATGTTCCTTAAATGCTTTCAAACCTGATTTCCAAAGGAGGTGGTTCTTTATTCTCCCACTTCCTTCTGTTGTCTTCTCTGACTTGGATGATGTGGTTGGAGCACTTGCTGCTGAAGACTAAGCCTAAAACCTGAGCAACTCACCTTCTCCATGTCCTGGGTAATCAGGTCTTCTATTTCGTACTGGAAAGAAGGATCTTCTGATGTGTAGAAGATGAACTTATGACATGATGTGTAGTGGTGTCAACAATTATTTATTTTGTTAGTTACTTTAAACCAGTGTACCTGTATTTTATGCATTGTGTCTTCCTCCTCCTTCCCTATCCCAAAAACCTGTTTATACATTCTACTTAGATCCTGGCGAATAGGAGAAAGTACTGTTAGGGTTGCAAAGATGAATACTTATGCATTTGTCAAATTTAGACTCTATTTTCTGCTCTAGTCTTCATCCCAAGCCAAAAAGAAAAAAGAAAAAAAATTGCAAGCTTTATCTTGTCTCAAGAATTTTGACACTTAAAGATGAATAAGATTTAGTTCAGTATTTAAAAATAATTTTAAAATAAAGGCTGACTGATCAAGTTACTCTCTGAAATCTGGTTTTCATCCTAGTGATAATGCTCCTGTGAGTAAAAAATGTTTGCACATTTAAACCATTTCTTGTTTCTTTTTTCAGGTTTTTATGTCAGGTTGAAATGTATTGTTTCCTGTGCACATTTGCATTTTACTTAGACCTGTTCTCCAGATTAGTCTTGTATACAAGAAATGATCTCGTTAGCTCAAAGTAGGCTTATGACAAAAATGCATAAACTGCAAAAGAGAGAAGTAACATTACGGAGTGAGTATGGATTTATTCAGTGCTGGGCTAACCCCCTTGTTTGTTTATGTGGAAAAGAAGGTGGATAGCATGGCAACCAGCTGGCTGTCATAATAATGTTGCCCTTGACTGGAAGCTGTTGTAGTGTCTCCAGTGTGTTAAATACTTCTCCTTTGCACAAGAACACCTACAAAATTAATTAATTGAGTCTAATTTCTATTGACTGTTGAAGCTCAGAATAAATGATGTACAGCTGAACAACGTGAGAGGTGAGTGTGTCAACAGGAAGGTAATCTATTAGCCAGGCATAAGGTATAACTACCTTTTGGATATTTAAGTTGCTTTTGTGTGTCAGAAAATGCCAAATGAAATTAATGATGTTTGGCAACGTGATTCCATCAGTAGAACTGAGCTACTTCAAGGACAAATTACTTTTTAAAAAAAAACAACTTATTTTAAAGTATCTAATACTAATGGAAAAAAAATTTAATTGTAAGAATGTTATGTTACTTTCCTGTTTTTCACAAGTACAGAACAATAAACTTTTGATACAAAAAAAGCATGGCATAACTGCTAAAAGATTTGGAAAAGCTAAAAGAGTACCAGAATGTCCTCTATACACTGAGCTTGCTCTGGAAGGTCTAGTACTTTTTTCCTACCAGAAAATTGCTGGACCATTAGACAAAGAGTGAAGGAAGGAAGGAAGAAAGGAGAAACATTTGGAGAATTATCTTTGTTTATAAAGTAAAGAAAGACTGATAAAACAATCTGAAAATTCTTTGGAGCAGCACAAGAAAAGGTTATATATACTGTCAGAGAAAAAAAAATTAAGTCAGTTTAACTTAGCATTCTAAAGACAATTTAAACTTTGAGAACATGTGCCAGCTTTTTTGACAGAACATGTTGGAAAGAGAAAAGAAACAGACCTTATTAAAAGTCATACCACAATTAAAATTTCATTGTTGAACAAAGACTTTTAGGTGTTAAATAAACACCTGTAAACTTTTTACGGTTGACTAACTTTTGCAATTATAAAATAAGATCCTATACAGGTGAAGTAGAAGGCTTTTTTTATTTAATAAATGGAAATGCACTTTTAAATTAAATAGTAGTGTGATCAGTGCTTACCTTTTTTCAAGTCAAGAACTTGGTGTCCTAAAAAGAGATTTTTATATAGAGAGTGAGTCTCATTCTTGTAGTCTATGCAAGGGCATTCATTTTTGGAGCTTAGGCTATTTTTCAGTATCATAGTTGACAGAGAGATGGAAGCTCTTCATTGGTGTTACTTTTCTTCATCTATAAAGAGAGATTAGTCCTTTAAGATTCTGCATTGCTTTATACTGGCATAATTGTATGTTGCCATGAAAGGAGCTCATGCAGCTGCTGGATGAGCTTCATAGGACATTGATTTGGTCACAAACTAAGCTGATGTAAGAAAAAAAATGAAGCCTTTCTGCCAAATTAGTCCTCAAATCTAGCTCAATGTTTGGATGCATGAATAATGTTGCTGGCAAACATAACAACATGGGAATGCACAAGCAGAGTTCAAGGAAAAAGGTCTTGTTTCGTCAAATGTGTTGGCTTAAAATGAGCTGAGCCCTCGGGCAATGTGAGCATTCTGTTGGGGAATATATATTCTGATATTAAATATGAGACAGACCTGACCAGAATTAGTTTCTATAAATACCTTTACAATAATGACAAAACAGCTTAGCATTTGTTGTTTCTCATGTTGTTACCTTCCTTTGTGGTTTCCTCCTATGCAATCACTTATTCATCATAGTAAAGTGATAAGAAGACTTTACTTCCATTTTGAACTTGCTGCCAGCCCTTTATGTTTGAACACCATCACTGAGTAACATTCTGAGTTGAAAGATGGGAACATTCTCAGTGAATGTATAAGCTGGTACTATATTGTTAAACAGTTTTGGTAGTTTGGGTTGGCTAGTTGTTAGGGTTCTTTTGGTTTGGTTTTTTTTTGGGGGTGGGGGTTTGGTTTTCTGCTTTGGTTTTGTTTTGTTTTGTTTTGTTTTGTTTTGTTTTGTTTTGTTTTGTTTTGTTGATGCAGATCTGTAAGTGTATCTCATTCTTGCAAAATAAATCTGTTCTTGGTGATGTAAAACTAAAGGGAATTCTTGATCCTGTTAGATATGTGTTTTATGCTTTAAACTCACCATAAATTCTACTTACTAACTTACAGCAGGTGAAATGAGTCATCATGTTTTGATGATAAAATTGCAAAAAAGTGTGTACATCCATTGGTTTCTGTTTAGTACAATGATCTTCAAGATGAATTTTTTTTCCCCTTTTCTGCAATGCTTACTGATCCAGAGAAATGTCCTTGTTTTGGTAATAAAAATTTATTTCAGCCTTCAGTAACAGCAGGAAATGAGAAGGGAAATGAGATGGGAGAGGCAAGGAAGGATCAAAGGTAGAATAAAAATACTAGTCCTGGGGTAAAACAGGGGGCAGATGTTAAAAAACAATATCTTATTACTAGAACATGCTGACTCTTCATTGCTACTTGAAACTACTTTCATTTCCTATTTTAAAACTCATCATGAAGTACTTAGTAAGTCAAGATGTGATATCTCTGCAACATATTTTCCCACAAACAACTGTCTAATTAAATTCAAGAGAATTTCCATGAGTTAATTATCCTCTCTCAAAATAAGTTTACTTTTAAAGGCTTGCAAAACAGTGCTGGAAACTGACAGGAAATTATGTAAACATTCATAAATTAATGTAATGAAAGATAACTTGATATTAAATCTTAGCTCTGTCAAAAAATATTTATCTAACTCATAGGACAATTATGAGAACTAATGTTTGCACACTTCTGTGTTCTGCAAGTGTTAAGTGCTATCAAAAATCATACTCTCTTTTTCAGCCAGAGGCAGAAGACACTTTTATGCCATTCCTGGGTCACAAGTTGGCAATGAGTAGTTGGGGTACATTTACGCTTGATTTAATACTTTACTCACAAAGAAAGAAACAGTGTATAAACAGTGTATAATAAGATTTTCTCTTTCAATTAGGAAGCAATACTGAAGATAATATGTTTTGGAGGATAGATTTATAACATAAAGTCATTAGTTCAGTTTTGTGTTGAATAAATTCAGTTAAAACTTCTGAATGTATGCTTGTTATATTTGCCTTAACCTCTTAATTTATGGATTTCAGCATTATTATGTCAAAACATTAAGAAAAAAACAAAAGTGTTGTTATGTGCATATTATGATGAGACATTTTTCACTATATTTCTACAGAAATTTCATTGAAACAGACCGTTTGTGGAAAGTCTATAACCTTGTTCTGCAAACAAAGACAGGGCAGAACTACTGGCCAGGTGGAGCAGAAAAGTCTGTCAGTGTTAGATGATAAAATGCACCTGTGTTCAGTTAAAGAAGCAGTTGTCATCAGAAGAGCACTCTGATATTGCTCTTACTTCTGCTGCAAAGTTAGGCTCATGTAATGGAGTGGTCTGTATCTGTTTTACCTTAGGTTTGCTGGAGGTGTTAAGGCTTGCAAGGTCATAAATATTACTTGGATGTAAATTTTGTGTATGGGTATGGGTCATATGAAAATTCTTCTGTCCTACATCTTTATTAATTTGGCATGGCACATAAGATTTTCGTGAAACAGTAATTTATTTTAATTAGAGTATCTTCCAATTTGTAGTTCAGGGAAGCCACTGTTCAATATATGAAAAATATATTTGTGCATTCCCTTCTATTTTAGATGTACTCCTTAAGGCTTGATTCTTGACCCCTAAAATACCCCCTTTAAAAGGCTGGGGTCTAAGTCCGTAATTTGGGGAGTAAAAGGAGGGGAAAAATAATCTTTATGCTCTTGTAAACACACCAGCCACTGAAGAAATCTCTGGCTAAAAATGATTTGCTTAAACCAATGGCACAATTCGTGTATGTAAGTACAGATCTACATCTGGATACAAATTTAATTTACAAAAGGGTTAGCAATTGAACTCACCCATACAACTAAGTTATCTTGGGTTTGGAATGGTCTTTTTCTGGGAACCTGACCAGTATATGGAAGAACTCCTTCATAACGTGTAACATAATTAATTTCCCCTCATTATATAAATAATTATAAAAAAATGTCCTTTCATCATGCAAGGAAATATTTAAAATATATTGACATACACTACTAACCTTTTTTTTGTGTTGGAGATAAATTTGTTTGGCTTTGATTGTCCTCCTCTGCTTTCATAACAAACAACGTTGTTGATATATGTGTATTTTGTAACTACAGAGTGATGTCAATACAGATCATCCTGTCTGTTTAACAGATAGCAGTACCCTTTTCTTATCCATTGTGACTTAACAAAAACAGAAGTGATCCCTGGAAAAGAAAAATCTTTTCTTGAGGGCATAAGATAAATTCCAAATTGCAGTCTAGCAGAGCAGACTGGTTATGAGCAATAATCTGGACCAGACAGCAAAAAGCTGTATGTTTAGACTAGGTTAATCCCTTGAAGAAATGCAGGTCTACTCTAACTTTGCTGATTATGCTTAAGTGATAATTAATAGATTTATCTAAGACATTGGCCTGACTGTGGGAATGATGGTGTTAGTAAACTTACACATGGGGATAGAGAGAGAAACTACAGGAGAAAAATTGAAGCACTTTTTATGCATCATTCTATAATTAAATATCAAGATAATCTATCATAGTAATTATCTTTCTGAAAAGCTTGTTTCTTGAGCACTTTGTTATCATCACAGCTCCTCCCCAGCTCTTCATTCATATTAAATACATAATTATTTTTCTAGTCTATCTTATGTTTGCCAGTAGCAGTAAGCATATCATACTGAAGATGAAGGGTAAAGAATGGAAGAGAACAAAGCATATTTTGCTTTTCACTTTAAACTTCTAATTGATTGTAGTTGAAAAATATATAGAAAACTCTCCCCTCCTCAAGTAAAAGTCTTTGAAATGCAGACTGAAAACCCAGTTCTGCTTCACCTAAGGGTAGCTTGATAACTAGGGCTTTTGCCTACCCTAAAAATAATTGGACTTTTGAGAATGGATTGGTATAGATACTGAATTTTTTTAATGGCACTGGTAAGTATTGCATATATGTGAAAGTCCAGCTCAGTTGCTATGGTCCTGAAGTCAACCATCATTTACGTCTAGATTGAGTAAAATTATGTGTTCTGTTCAAATGGTAGAGAACAGCTGCTGGGACTTGTGACCATATCTGCCTGACCTATTTAGAGCAGGAAATGGTTCACAAAATGAAGCTTTCTTTGCTGCTTGTGATCCTCTCATGAAACACACTTGTACTAAAAACGTGCTTGCTATGTTTAAGTTGAGAGTGGGGTTTTTTGTTGGAGTATTTTGTTTGGGGTTTTTGTTACTTTGCAGCCCGTGTTTCACTGACTTTCAAAATTATGCAGAATAGAACCTAATGATAGTTTTGTTCACCATTGTAGTGAAAAGGTCCACAGGCATTGTTAATGTGTATTAGGCATCCAGATGCAAAATCCCATAAGTCTTTCTTCCTCTCTCTTTCAAGCCCTCACTTCCACATTCAGGATCAGGTGCCGAGACAAGATGTCACTGATATTGCCAGGTGTAGAAGACACTTTTTATCTAAGAAATAGTCATGGCACAACTGAAGGAGGAAAGAGTCTTGGAATAATGCATGCTTATACTATTATCTCATGTTTGAAAGTGTAAGAGCTTGTAACCCTGAAAAGAGACTAATGCCTAATGTATCTTTTTAATTTACACTTGTAAATTTCAGCTGAGGTGAAAGACAACTAAGCCCAAGGTCTTGCTGACGTCTCACGGACTAGATTTCAAGCAATTTCACAGTTCAGTAAAAGGAGCAACCCTTGTCACCTCTGGCTATATCTATTATTTCTAGACATCTACCAGAACCACTGCATTTGCAATTTCTTGACTGCTTTTTTTTTTAAACACAAATAAAACCAGCTGAGTAATTTAGCTTAATGAAGAACAAAACTTTAACTCTTCTAGTGTGATGTGTCTTGAGCCAATATCTTCTAGGCATTTTAGACATTTTCTTCTGGGTTTCACACTTCTTATACTCTTCTTCAGTAGCAATTCTAAGCCCATCACCTGGGAAATAGCATTATTCTAATTTCATTTTTGCATGGTTGAATTTGTATGAGACCAGCAGATAAAATATTTTCCTCAATGGCTCACATTTTATTCTACAGTTTTGAAATATTTTAAGCAGATTAAGATAAAGTGTTAGTGAAAAAAAAGAAAGTTTAAATATTAGCTCTGCTTGTTATAATAAAATTTTTCAATCTACAGATTTACTTGTGATTACATTCTAATTTTGTGCCAGCTGCTCAGAAATGTTTCCATGATTTCTCAAATACACATTCTTTGTTGGGTATTTTGTGATGTTTTCAGGGCAAGATGTTATATTGTCATATGCACAAACACTGGTGGATTTAGTTTTTTGGGGGTTGGATGTAATTTACGTTCAATCTTACTTGAATGTCTGACAAATTTACTTAGTTATTTCAGCTGTAATGATTCCTCAGTTATCAGAAATTATTAGTGACAACTATCTCTAAAAGTATGTCATCTGAAAAGAGAATTTTTTTTTCCTTTTCAGGACCTTTTTTTAGGAGGTAAATCTTTAATTCAATTTAAATGTAAAATATAAATATTTTGATACATCCATCTTTAGATACATGCTCTGATGTTGCAACCATAATACAATATAGGCTTAAAAGATGAAATTTAGTTATCTGAATGTGTTTAAAAATGCTTTTCTACATGAGAGACACTTGTCTGTGCAATTTATTTGTGAGGAAACATTAAAAAAAGGGGTTAAAACTCTGTTAGGTCCAGTTTGCTTAAAAAATTAATTCATATGTTATAACACTTTATTGATATTATCCCAACTCTGGGTAGTTCAAAGCACTGTCTTATCAGAAGCTGTTCTTCTAATTCAAAGAACTATTTTGAGAATTGTTTATTTGAAACATTTTGTTAGAAAAAGAGTTTTAATTTTGATATATTCAATAATTATTTGAGGGTGCATAAATACAATTACTAGCTGCTGAAAATTTGTTCCAACAGAATCTTTGTTCACATTTTCCGGATGCAGTGAAATGATCACAAAAACAAAGATTTTCAAAAATCAAGCAGTTTTCTTCAATCTTCCCTCAATCCTGGGCCACAAGAGACCTTCTCTAGTAGCAACACGGTGTATTCTGTCTAGAGCAGTGTTATGGCTATTAATATTTCATACAAAGTATAAAATATTATCCTCAAACTTCAGTTTAAAAAATTAAGAATGTAATCCTTTGGTTTAGCTCTGGACATGTATAGGAAGATAGGATTACTCAAGCATTATTAATGACATCTGAGCAAAGTAAAATGTGCTGCATTCTTTGATGTAATACATTTCCCAATATCTTATGAAATTTATGTCATTTCCTTATCATCTTCTTACAGAAAACTATACACAAAGAAAAGCAACTTCTTCAGAAGAGATTTGCTGTAGTCCTTTGTTAACGTGAGAACTATGTATATAATATAAATATAAATGTACCCTATGAAAATTTCAGAATTTCTTTTTTCAATTGTCAATACTTTCTAAAGAAACTTCTGCTAGCTTATGAATTTATACAAATTTAATTTTTTTAATCATTATGGCACTGTACTGCTCTAAGCAGGAGAGGTGCCTGTATAAACTTAAATGATATCTCCTTTCTCTAATATAGTATGAAGAATATTTAGGCCTTTTTCATGTTAATGAAATATAAATGAAATGAAATAAAAAAGTGTAATAGCAAAAGTACTACTCAATATGACAAATAACATATTAATCTAGTCAGCTGTCGTGGTTTGACCCTGGATAAACGCCTGGTGTCCAGCAAAACTCCTTCAAGGCCTTGCCCGCCCCCCCTTTCACCTTCCAGAGGGAAGGAAAAAAAACACAGCTCGGAATTTACGGCTAGAGATAACAACCAAAAGAGGAGCTCTGATTAATACCACGGGCAGAGCAGAACTTACAGTAATGCTTAAATTTATTACTAACAAACAACTAAAAATAAGAAATAGAAACAGGTTAGAAACACCTTTCCACCACCAC
>JAWMRC010000260.1:0-16370 GCA_035584755.1 Thripadectes ignobilis
GGCTTGGAAAGGACCTTAAAGGTCATTTTATTCCACCCCCTGCCATGGGCAGGGACACCTCCCACTAGCCCAGGGTGATCCAAGGTTCATCCAACCTGGCCTTGGACACTTCCAGGGCCATTCTGGAAGTTCTCTGACATCCACTCTAAACTCTCTGGCAGTAGGAAGCCATTCCCCCTTTTTCTGTCACTCCAGACACTTGTAAACAGTCTCTCTCCATCCTCTTGGCCCCTTCAGGTACTGGAAGGTGTCAGTGAGGTCACCCTTGAGCCTTCTCTTCTCCAGGCTGGCCAGTCCCAGTTCTCTCAGCCTTTCCTCCCATCAGAGGTACTCCAGCCCTGTGATGACCTTGGTGGCCCCTCTGTCCTGGGTCCAGCAGGTCCCTGTTTCAGACAGCGCTGTGTGTCCCTCACCCAGGTGTCAGGAGCAGGAGCAGGGTGTGCTGACCAGCAGGGCTTGTGCTCCTGCCAGCTCTGCCCACGCCTCCAGCTGAGCTCCTGCCCCAGCACATCTCCACATCAGACACTGACTGTGCTTCCTGCTCCCGCAGGGCAGCAAATCCAAGGGTTTGGCAACTGGGGCTGGCCAGATCTCCACTGAGAAACCTCTTTCTCTGCCTGAGGGGCTGGGGCTTGACTTGAGCAGGAGCTGCTTTTCTAATGGTGAGTGTGGGGTTTGTTATCAGTGAATCCCCACTTCTCCTCTGGAGCTTTCCAGCAGCAGATCACAAAGCACATGGTGCAAAAAGGTCAAAATCATGATTTTAAAGATGGAGCAGCTGAGACACAGGACCCCAGAGTCTCAGAGAAAGTTCCCCCTCAGCCAGCTGGCAGGAAGGGGACAGTCCCACAGCCCCTCAAGTCCAGCCCAGTGCTCCAGCCTCCCAGTTCCCATCATTAGCACCAGGATGGCTGTCTTTAATTGCTGTCAAATGACTGAGTGTGGAAGGAGCTGTGTCCATGGACACAGATACACAGGCTGTGCTCTGCCTTGGTGGGACACCTGCTCTCCCACAAGAGCTCTGTGCTCTCCAAGCACCAGTGCAATGACCAGCACAGAGATGGGAGTTAATGTGCTCACCCTGTCACAGAATATGGGCAGAATAACCTGCTGGCTGGGACCTCCTGGACTGACTCAACGGTGGATTCACCAACTTCTCCAGCCCCAGCTGGAACAGACATTCTGCTGCCAGAGAGAGCTGTGAAAGGCAAGGGACTGAGACAGGACACAAGGGCCGTGGGAAGGGTTCCCTGGGAATCAGCATCCATCTGTAGCTGGTGTTCCTCCCCTCTGATGGCACCTAAAGGGAGCCAAGAGGGGGATTTGACTGCTTGAGTTTCTCTGCACAGGAAGGGAAACTTTGATCCCAGAATATCCTGAGCTGGAAGGGACCCACAAGGATCATGGAAGTCCTACTTCTAATGGGTTTTTATTTTCTGGGACCTCTGCAGGGTCTTGGGATTGATCCCTCTCTGCCTCAGTGTGGAAGAACAGGAGCAGCCCTGCTCTGAGAAGGCTCCTCTGGAGGCTTGTGCTGGTGAGCTGGATGGAGCTCAGCTTCTGGAAGATGGTTGCAAGCAGTGGTGGGTCCCTTTCCCTCGGGTTTCAAATCAGATTTCTCATGTAAACATCCTCAGGAGGATCAATCATTAAGGTTGGAAAGTGGCACTTCAGATCCTTGAGTCCAACCATTCACCTAAGGCTGCCAGGTCCATCCCCAAACCATGGCCCTAAGCCCCACGTCCACATGGGTTTTGAACACTTCCAGGGACAGTGACTCCACCCCTGCTCTGGGCAGCCTGTGCCAAGACCTGACCACCCTTGGGGTGAAGAAACCTTTCCTAACATCCAATCCAAACCTCCCCTGGCACAACTTGCCCTATTGCTTCGGGCAGAGGTGACTGCATGGACATCTCAGGACACCAAGGGCCTTCCCGTCGCTGTGCAGGGTGACAACCATCACGAGTGTGGCCACCCAGAGCCTTGCCAGGAGCTCTGCCAAGGAGTGTCCACTCAACACCAGGAGCCAGCGGATGCCACGCGGGTGCAACTCCCAGCAGGGGCTGCGAGGAGCACGGAGAGCCCAGAGCCTCGTGCAGCAGGGTGTGGGTATTGCAGGGTGTGGGTATTGCAGGGTGTGTTTATTGCAGGGATGTCTTTCAGGAATGCGTTGCAGGGATGTGTTGCAGGGATGCGTTGCAGGGATCCATTGCAGGGATGTATTAATGCATTTCAGGGATGCATTTCAGGGATGTGTTGATGCATTTCAGGGGTGTGTTGCAGGGATGTGTTGCAGGGATGCATTGATGCATTTCAGGGATGTGTTTCAGGGGTGCATTGCAGGGATGTATTGATGCATTGCAGGGATGCGTTTCAGGGATGCATTGCAGGGATCCATTACAGGGATGTGTTTCAGGGATGTGTTTCAAGGACCCATTGCAGGGATGCGTTGCAGGGATGTATTGATGCATTTCAGGGATGTGTTTCAGGGATGCATTGCAGGGATGCATTGCAGGGATATATTGATGCATTTCAGGGACGCGTTGCAGGGACGCGTTGCAGGGATCCATTGCAGGGATGCGTTGCAGGGATGCTGCTGGCAGAGCCCAAACCAGAAAGTGCAAGGCAGACCTGGAGGCACAAAACACAAATGCTGCTCCTTCCTCGAGGCGTTCTGGGATGCTGGATCCTCTGGCATGACTTCAGGGCCTGTCTGGAGGGCGCTCTGTGCTTGGAGGAGCTCTTTTTGCTGTTCTGCAGAACAGAGCCCGGGGAGCACACAGAGCTGTTTGCACTCTGACTGCTCTCATGTCCTCTCCTGTTGCAGTGACAGCAGGCTCTGATGAGGGACAGCGTGTCAGAAGCTCTAGGTTTGCTGGGTCAGCCTCCAGCATTGTGCTTGCCAGCAGCTCCAGGGCCATTAAAACAGGTTTATTTTGCAGCCTCACCCAGCTTCTCACCCAGAAAGCTGCAGGAGACTGGGATGTCTGTGCAGCCAAGGCCACTCAGAAGTGTTTCTTCTTCCTTTTTCTGAGTTTACCATTAAATGAGCCTGAGGATCCCCAGATGATGCCATATATTTAATGGAGAAATTCGGATCTCTGGTACTTAGTGTCTGTCATCAGAGAAACTCAATTATTCGGAGTGTTCAGAGTCCAGGGCCATAAGGAGATTTGTAGACAACTGGTCAGAGACACAAAGAACACGGTCTGAGAAGGATGGTGGCACCTCAGACAAACTCAGAAACTGAGCTCCCCTTAGATAACCCCAAAGTCTTATTGCTCTTCAATAATCTAGGAGCATGATTAATCATTAATCATTAAATACTATTAATCTAGGAGCATGAAACTGCTTTCACATGTGCTCCCAGCTATTGCTGAGGAAATGGAGGCCCTGGCCTCCAAAGAGAGCTCATCTACCCGGGGCAAGGTGTACCTGCCTAATTACAGGGTAATTAATGAGCCACAGCAGGCCCATTTCAGCCTTAATTCACCTCTAATTGGCCAGGAGGGTGACTGGCCCCTTCCTTACCCCCTCCTCAGGCACTATAAAGAGGCAAAGAGGGAGGGTGGGTTGTGCTGTTTGGCTTTTCTTTGCTGGTTGTTTGCTCATTTCCGGCAGGTCAGAAAGGTGCTGTCCTTCAATTTATGGAGGGGGAGGGGAGTTGGTGTTTGGTTATTGAAGCTGGTTCTATGAGCTCCTGGTTTGTGTTTGGGTATTTCTTGCATGGTTTAATCCTGGAATTGCACGAGTCTTGGTTTGCACAAGGCTGCTCGTGGTCCTGCCTGGAAGGTCAGACACACCAGTGCTGGTTTGGGGTGAAGGGCTGGTTCTGGCAGGGCTCTGTAAGGGCACCAGGGGTGATTTTTGAGCTGGATTCCCCCCTCAGTTCTGCTGTTACTGTCTCCTTTATTCAAGAGTTCCTCAAAGCCTTGGTGGGGAGGGAGGAAGGAAGAGCCCCATGTGTCCCCTAAATACATTCATAATAAATGCTATGGTCTCTCTCAAGAGAGCTTTCATGGGTGAGGAAACACTGTTCATGGTCCTCTGATTGCCATAAACCACTTGAAACTTCAGGACTAGGTAGATTAGCAAGAATCACAGATTCCCTCCTTCCATAAGAGCATTTTAGGGATTTCTCCTTAACAGGTAGTGAAAGAACTTTTTTTTTTCTTTTGTGACCCCTGGGAATGGGGCTCCTTATGGTTGCTCTGCCTTTCCCTAAAGCCTTGGTGCTCCTTGCATTCCAGCTGCCATGGCCTCTGCTGTGCCTGCCCAAGAGGAGGCTGCCAGGAGCTCTCTGGAGGAGCAGGAGGTGGGTGCTCCATGGGGGATGTAAGGGGTGACAGGTATGAGGGGCAGCTGAGCCCCCACCAAGGAGAGTTTCCCCTGCTCAGGCTGTGCCCTGCAGCTTTACTGGAGCTGAGGATTCCCCAAAACTCCTCTGTTCCTTGGGCAGCCTCGTGCTGGAGGAGACCTCGAGTGGATGGTCCATCCCAGTAAATGGCCAAGCTCCACGTTTTCTTTCATACCTTGTCTGTTGTTTGACCTTATCTGTTGCTTCTTGAAAATGCAGCCAAGGTTTTATAGTGTATGCGTAAGGAATAAAAGTGTTTGGGTTTAGAACTCAGGTTTTGATGTGATTGTGTTTATCAATTTATAGAATTCATAGGAAAAGCAGTAAAATGTGACTGTGAAGTTCACGCACAATAAACGCAACCAAGGAAGAGCATGAATTCTGTCAAAAAAGCCCCCAAAGAGCTGCAAAAACGTATACCATTCTTTTTTTATTTTGTGGTAGATGGAATTGTATCACTCCTAAAATGCAATTCCAGGCTGAAGTAAACATGCAGCTAAGCCAAGCTTTGCTTCTTCAGCCTGACCAGGTGCCTTGTGTGGTTGGCAATTCTCCCCCAAGAGGCAGTTTGGGGGCAGAACTGCGTGGGAAGCTCGGGGCTGTGTTTGAAGCTTCATGGCTGCTTTTCTCTTTGCCCTTTCAGGGTGCAGTGAAGGAGGTGGTGAGTCTGACCTTGGCCAGCTCTGCCTGCAGCAAGGAGAGCCACCCCTGCGTCAGGTCTGTGTGTGGTGCAGCAGAGAAGGGAGTGAGGAGCGTGACGGGAGCCACGGCCAGCTGTGTGCAGCCACTGCTGGCTGCCCTGGAGCCCCACGGTAATGCCCTGGGCAAGGACAGCCTGGCACCCACCTCTGAGGGCCAGCCTGGCTCCTGCCAGCTCTGCAGAGACTCCTGGCCTGGGGAAATGCACCTTCACACCACCACAGTGAGAGGACGAGTCGTGGTTTCTAAGCAAGGCTGAAGCCCAAGCAGTGGCGGGGAGGGTTGCTCAGTGTAGGGTTAGGGGTTGACTCGGGTGTTGGCTTTCCTAAAACTGATTTTTGCAAGGTGGAACTCGAGGTGGGATTGCAGAAAGAGAAGTTTTGATACGTTTTGTTGTTGTTGTTCTCTCTGCAGTTGCTGCAGCAAGTGAGTACACCTCCAAGGGTTTGGATAAACTAGGGGAGAAGCTGCCAATCCTCCAAAAGCCAGTGGAACAGGTAGGAATCCATGGCTGGGCTGCCCCTGGCAGGCAGAGGGGCCTGGGTTTTTGGGGTTTCTCACCTTGTGAGTGAAGCAGGCTCTTGTATGGGGAACAAACTACCCCTCAGTGTGAGTTCCTACAGGAGGAAATCCTGAGCTGTCCCTGTGCTGCTGCCTGTCCTCTTGGTGCAGTTCAGAATGTCAGTGTGCTATGTGAGCCACTCCCTTCTGCCATTGCTGCTCTTCCCCAGATTCTCTCTGGCACAAAGGAGCTGGTGTCCTCCAGGGTGGCTGATGTGAAGGATGTTGTGACCAGCAGGGGCATGGAGGTGGCAGAGGTGACCAAGGAGACTCCTCAGGGCAATGTGGAGGTTGCCAGGTCTGCGGAACCCAGCAGTGTGGGCATGGCTGTGGACCCTGCAGTGGGCCAGGCAGGGGTTGGTGGGGCAGAAGCTCTGCTGGAGACAACAGAAGGTGACTCTCTCCCTATTGGAAATGAGGAACTAGGTAAGGACACGGTGGGTGTGACCACTGGTAATGTGAACCATGAGAATGAGGGTGGTCAGTCCCATTCCTCATCCCAGTACTCTGGAACGGAGCTGATGGGAATAAGAGTCACAGGATGGTTTGGGTTGGAAGGAACCTTAAAGATCACCCAGTCCCACCTCCTGCCATGGGCAGGGACACCTTCCACTAGCCCAGGTTGCTCCAAGCCCTGTCCAACCTGCTCTTGGGCACTTGAACACTTCCAGTGAGTGGCAGTGCCGTGCTGGAGGGTCCCCAGCTCCCAGTCTGGGATCTCCTGCTGCTTGTCTACCCTGCCACCCTGGTCAGTCAGTGACAGATGCTGCCTCTCCCCTCAGCTGAGCTGGCAGTGTCTGCTGGTGGCTCCGACGTGATGCCCCTGGAGCAGCAGCGGCAGGAGAGGAGGTACCTCGTGAGGCTGGGGTCTCTCTCCGAGGAGCTTCGTCTCTCTGCACACCTGCAGGCCACAGCCAGGGTGAAGCAGGTCTGGCAGGGCATGCAGGAGGCCCTCGGGCAGCTTCACTGCATCCTCGAGCTGGTAGGTACAGCCCAGGAGGGGACCAAAGAGTCGGTCTAGTTGTGGCTTCATTGCCACGGTGGAGAGATGAGCTGATCTCTGTCTTGACACTCTGATCTTCCCCTGCCACAGATCGAAGTGCTGAAGCAAGGATTTGATCAAAAGCTTCAGGAGGGGCAGGAGAAGCTGCACCAGATGTGGCTGGACTGGAGTAGGAAGTCCCTCAAAGAGAGTGGAGATGAAAGCTCTGCAGAGCCAGAGGTACCTTCCTGGGGAGGGAAGCAAAGAGCTCTGGGCATGCCCTGGACTTCTTTGAAGTGACTCACTCCTGCTCTTGTCCTTCCTGCCTCCTCCCAGGAGATGGAGTCCCTGGCCCTGCTCCTGGCACGCAAGATCACACAGCAGCTGCAAAGGACCTGCTGTAAAATAGTCCTTGCCATGCAAGGCCTTCCCTCCAGCCTGCAGAACAAGGTGCAGCAGTCCCTCGGCGCCATCCAGGAGCTTTATGCTGCTTTCTCTGTGGCCAACTCCTTCCAGGAGCTGTCCAGCAGCGTGCTGAGCCAGGGTCAGAGGGAGCTGGCTGTGATCCAGGAGTACATGGAGGAGCTGCTGGATTACCTGAAGAAAAACACACCTCTGTCCTGGCTGGTGGGACCCTTCTCCCCCAGGGAGGAGAAACCCTCCCAGGAGGATCCATCCTCACAGTAAAAGGCAGAGACAGCAGGAGCTGGGCATGTAGAAGCTTCCACCACCCTCGTGGCAAGGATAAAACAATGATTGCTGTTGGCACTAAACCCTCAGCTAATACACCCTGTAAAGAATTGTCTTCCTAAAAGCTGCTTGTATTGGGTTGTAATGGCTCAAAATAAATCTGTTGCATACAAAAGCACTTTGCTGCTGCCTGGTGAAGGTTTGCTTGGTGGGATGGAAGGATGGAGACCTGGGACAGAGGTGGAGTGTCATGAAGGGTGCAGGTGACAGCTCCTTGCTGTCAGCTCTGACCTCTCCTGAGCACGTGTTTCTGTTGAGCTCAGACCTCTTCAAATGCCCTTTGGAGGAGGGGGTAGAGCCCAGTGTGTTCAGCCTGGCCAGATGGTGATTTAGCTGAGGCTGAGGGACCAAGGGCCTCTGGAACTTCCAGAAGAAAAGCTCTAACTTCTTGGTTCTCATCCCTCTGCCCTCAAGGAGAGAAGTGGAAACTGCTGCCACGTGAGTGCTGCTTCTTCTGGACTTTAGTTAAAGATAAATGAAGTTATGTCACAGTGGGCAGAAACAGGGATTAGGCAGAGGGCTTTCCTTGGGAGAGCAAACTGGGAGGGGTGCAAGGAGGGGCTTTCTTGGGGAGAGCAAACTGGGAGAAGTGGAACTTCCTCCTTGCTTACCCAGGAGTGACCACTTTTCCAAGACACTCCTCTTGCTACACTTACCCTGTGCCATGGCTGTGCCAATGCAGGACCGGGTGCTCTCTGGGCTTTGGCATCACTTATTCCTTGATGCAACACGAGCCCCTGATGTGGTAAAGACTTGGATCCTGATTCCCTGAGCTCAGCAGGTCTGCTATCAGACAACTGCCTTCCTCATGCTGCAAGGAGTTTGTGTTGAAAGCAAAATAACAAGGTAATTCAAGTTGTCAGGCCAGGGCATTGTTGAGAACGGAGAGAGAAATTGCAGGGGCCGCCTCTCCCCTGTGTGCTCTGCTTGCTGCAGAGTGATTTCTGTCTGGGAAAGGGCTCAGAGGCAGATTCTGGTTCCTGTAAGCGCTGCTGGCCTTGGAGGGGGGAAGTGGAGGCACTGGAGCCTGTCCTGCTGCTTGGTGGGTGGGAAGTGAACTGGGTCTTGTCTGCTCAGCAGCAAACTTGTGTGTTGCCACCTAGGGATGCCTGGACCCAGCTTTGCAACTCGCCTGGCTGGAAGTGAATTTTAAGGAATAGCTAAGCATTCCTGCCCCTGCTATTGATGTCTCAGTGGAGCACAACTGATCTATACTAACCTAGTGCTTAGCCCAGCAAACTGTGCTGCTTCTGCTCATGGATCACTGGGGCATGTTCTTGATGCTCATTAAATCGGTTTCCTACAGACACTTCTGGCTGCTTGTACCTTGAGGGCCACAGCTCTGGGACTCTCTGTAGCTGGGAATTTCAGTGCTGGGTGTGGCTGGAATGGCCCTGGGAGCTGCTGAGGGACAGTCCAGCACCTCTGAGGGTTTTGCAGGCCATGGAGATGGCAGCAGAATACCCACACCAGGCTGAAATGTCCTCACAGCAGCTCTTAAAGCTCTGCCTGAGGAGAGGGGGCTGAGGGGCAGCCTCTGTTTTCCCTCTTGCTTTATCTCCCAAGACTGAGGGATCATGGAGTTATGCTGCACCAAACAAGAAAGGGAAACTCTCAGGATGGTCACAGATGGGAAGAGTTTGGCTTTTCTTCTTATTTGATCTCCTGCTCTCCTCCATGCTGCAGGGGGATAGAAGTGGGAAGAGGCTGGGAATGCTGAGTGGACTTCAAGATGGAAACTTCTCTGAGCTCTGGCGAAGTATCCAGATTGTTCTCCATTTTCTCCAAGCTTGTTTGTCTGGTTCTGTGCTTATTTTTGCCTACCTTTGGATAGAAATATATGTTGGTAATGTGACAACCCTAAACAAACACCTTGGCAGGGAAGATGTGCCTCGAGGTGACTCTCCTGGCTCTCAGTAGCCCTTGGGAATGCTGCAGAGTTCCTTGATTCTGATAATTACAGCCCGAGGGATTATATCTTGCCCTCCCCTGCTGCTGTCCCTCCCTGGGACCATTCCATGGCCCCAGGTGACAGCTCAGTGAGGGGCTGAGTTGAATTGGAAATGCAATCACAGGGGCACTTGCTTCTTGTTTCGCTTTTGGTGGGTGCCACCATCTCCCTCTGCCAGTTTGATTAATGTTTGAATTATTTAATTCTCATCTTGTGCCTTTCTCTGTGCAGTCCCTGCTGGTCTCTGCTCAGGTGCCTGAGCTGTGGGTCAGGGAATGTACTGGTGGAGGGTAAAGGCTCCCTTGGGCATCATCCCAACAGGCTGTCACTTCTCCTGAGCTGAGCTAGGAGGGATTGACCAACATGGTACTGTGGTCCCACCTGGCAGGGGGAGCTGCCTGAGGAGGATTTCCCAAACAGCTCTGTCACCAAGGCAGGACATTGGGAAGCTGAAGGTCTCAGCAAGGGGCTGAAAGGTAAAAACTCTGTATTTGCTTGCAAGGAGCTTGATTTCCCCTTGTTGTTCCGTGTTTCTTGTTGTGCTTGGAGATGGCCATCCCTTCCACAGAAGCTGTGGTGTTGCTTGATGGAAAATACACCATGTTTAAGAAGTTTGGGACCTCCCTGAAGGGTTGCTTGGCCAGTTCCAGTTTTTCTATTACCCTTGGTTGGAGAACTTCCAGACCTTCAGAGCCTCTTGGAATTACTTTGCCATGGGAATAGGGCAAAGTTGCTGCCCCCAGTGCTGGAGGGGGTGGGAGCAAAGCTGGCCTGTGGGACCTGCTCTGCTGAGTGTTCCTCCTGGGTCTGGCTAACGTGGGCAGGCAGGAGCTGTTTTGCTGGTTGGCACTGGGCTCTGGGTTTTCCTACCTTAACCCTCCCCATCTTCTCCCTTTCCTCCTGCACCTCTCCTCCTTGCACTGGAGGAGGAAGGCAAGTGATTCAGAGCAGGGGGGAGAAACGTGGAGGGATTTCCCCGTGCTCTGAGCTGGACTGTGCCAATCTGAGATGATCAGGTGAGACCAGTGCAGGTTTAGGGAGCCCTTCAGAATCCATTTGTGTTCTGGGTGAGGACACAAGTGCTTTCAGTACCATCCTTTTGCAGTGCCCTCTCTGTTGAAGCACCCCAAGGTTTTTCCAGCTGAACTACTTGCTGCTGTTAGCACTCAACTCTTCCCTCACCCAGAAGCTCCTGGCAGGTCCTGGCAGGACTTTGAGCTGGACTTTGAGCAGATGCTGAGGGAGGGAAGGGGGTCAATAAATCTCCTTCCATTTGCCTCACAAACCAAGCATGAACTCGTGACAATTCCAAACCAGTTTTGTAGGGCTTATTAAAGCCCTGATGCCTCCAGGGCTGGCAGGACCTGACCTGATCGATAGCCCAGCTTGCCCTTTGCCTGCAGCAAACAAGGCTTGGCACCTCCTGCCCATCCAGAGCTCTGCCAACAAATCATCACCCCGTGGAGGAGCTTCTGGACACTGGAGCCTGTCCCTGTGGGAAGGAAAATCCATTGGCAGGAGCACTTCATTTGCACTATTGACTTCCCACTCTCCCTCTGACTCTTGTGTTTACTGAGAGCCAGCAATGGCTTGAGCTCCCCCAGCAGTGGATTTGGAGGGTAATTAACCTGTGGGATGCTGACACGGGTGGATTATGTGCCCTCTTTGGCACAGAATTCTTCTTGAATGCCTGTTTTTGTTGAGCTTGCCTCAGAAACTGCAGGAGGCAGGAACAGGCAGGAAGATTTCCTGGGAGCTGTTAAAGGTGGTTCTCTAGGAAAGCAAAGTGAGGGCAAGAAACAGCTGGGGAGGAGTTTGAGGCTAAATCTAGGGAGAAGAGGAACAGCAAAGTGTGGGAGAGCTGGATGAGGAGACCCCAGGAGAGCTGGGGACACAAGAGGTGGGGGGCTGGATGGAAAAACAGTGGATTGGGATTAGAGGTGAGAATTCCATGGATGTGTGGGAGGAGGGATACACTGAGTATCTGGAGGGCTGGTGCAGAGGGCTGTACAGGGAGCCTTAGTTGGGGTAGGACTTGGGCAAGGGGGGGAGACTGGAAAGGAGAGGAACCAGAGGCTCCTTTTCTTCTGAGAGCACTGTGTGTGTACCTGATCGAGGTGTCTCAGGGCAGGGTAAGATGTTACCTCTGCCCTTTGGCAAGTAAATGTGGGAGAAAATCATGTTCCTTTGCAAGAGGAACCTCAAACTACGTACACTGCATGGACCATCCTGCAGGGTGGTGTCACCCCATGCTTTGGTTCTGCAGGAAGTGCCGAGGAGGAGAGAAAGACAAAGACACCTGGAGCTCTCCCGTTTGAGGAAACACCAACTGCCTGCATCCTTTGCCTAAGGGAGAAATCAAACAGTTCAGTTTTGGGTGTGCTGTCCTCCCTAAAACACCACTTGGGCTGGAGTGGGCTGATTTTTGGAGGAACATCTGGCTGGCAGTGCCCAGGCCCCTCTCACCTGGGCATCCCTGTGCTCCATCCCTCCCCTCCTGCTCCATCTCTCCCGTGGGGGGGCTGTTGCAGCTGGAAGCTGAAGGTCACTTGAAATGCCATCTCCATTTAGCTGCCTCGCTCGGGTAATTACAGTGGAAAATACAAGGTTTGCTAAACAAATTACGGGACAAATGCAGAGTTTACCTTGGGAGAGACTGATGGGAAACACCTGCCATTCTGGGGGATGCAGAAAAGCAAGTGGAGGGTTGGAAAGTGGTTTTGCTCATGATGTGTGTGGCTGTGTCCCCTCCTGCTGCTCCCCAGCACAGGGGATGTGCCACACAGGCTGTGTGATGCTCTGGGTCCTCTCCTCCTCCTCCTGGTGAGGATGGACCAGGGCACAGAGGAGGGGAAAGGAGCCTCAGCTGCAGACAGCACGAAGGGCTTTGGGCTTTAGGCATGGTTTGGCCACTGGGGAAGGGGTTGGAAAGCAGGAAAGGATCAGATTTGAGGTGTCCTGAGCATTTGCACTGTGATAGGACAAGGGGGGAATGGTTCTAAATTGGAGGAGCAGAGGTATAGATTGGATATTGGGAAGGAATTGCTCTCTGGGAGGGTGGGCAGGCCCTGGCACAGAGAAGCTGTGGCTGCCCCTGGATCCCTAGAAGTGTCCAAGGCCAGGTTGGATGGGTCTTGGAGCACCCTGGGCTGGTGGAAGGTGTCCCTGCCCGTGGCAGGGGTGGGATGGGATGAACTGGATGGTGTGGACTGCACATCACAGGCCATTCTGTGATTCTGTCTTGGAAAGGACCTTACAGAGCATCTCATTCCCCCCTCCTGCTCCTGCTGCCCTTTCCCTAAGAAAGGGGCTGTGAGCCAAGTTACTCCCAGCAACCTGTGGGCACACTGGGATTTCCCTCTTCCTGCAGGCCCAGGAACATTGGCCAGGGCTGCAAGTCCTGCTGCAGAGCCTTAGAGATCTGTAAGCTCCATTAGAGCTCAGTGCCAGCCCATCCCTGCCAGGAAGGAGCAGGGCTGACCCTTGGGCAGAACACACAGCTCTGTCACCTGCAGCTCCAGGGCACCCTGCAGGGTCTGCTTGGCTTTGGGGGTTTTTAATTTTATTTCATTTTGACATTTTAAAATCTATCTTTCTTTCCTGCCTGCACATCACCAGTGCCACAGCAAACCTGCGTTTGAACAGAGCAGGATGAACATCTGGCTGATCTTGTCCTGGGGGATTGGCAGGGATCTGGAGGATGTGTGGGGAACAACAACCACCTTCAGCTCAGGCACGGGTGCTCAGGACCAAGAGCTGGAGCCCAGCCTGGAATCCAGTAAAGATGGATTTGGAGGGAGAGGGCAGGACCCAGGAGGTGACCAGCAGGTGACTGTCACCCTCGTGTCCCTCGTGTGGTGGCAGAGGAAGCCTTGCAGGACCCAGGGATGGCCTCCCAGCCCTCATCCTGAGCCTTCTCCTCCATCTGCCCCTCTTTCTGCTGAGCTGCTCTTTTCCTTCCAGGAGATGTGCTGGTGGCTTTGTAGGGTGGGCAGGGGCCGTGATGGTCCTGTGAGGGGAGGGGGGGACACGCTCCTCAGGGTGGACAGGGTTTCTTCCTTCATCTGGAGACACAGAATACATTCAATTTACCTAATAATTATATTAGCCCTATGTATTTAATGTGTTCTTTTCAAATTGGGCCTATACATTGTTACTGAAGAGATAGGTGAACATGCATTTGGTGTTCTTAATTTTTAAAAAAAAACATTTCTCAGACCTATTTGCCACTTTCGTATCATAGTCCCATCCTGACTTAATATAACAATCCTTCTTGTCTCTTCAGGATCGAGGTGGATGCTCAGAGATCTGTTTCCTACGGTGACTGGCATGGTTTCCTGCTCAGGAAAAACAGACACCCCAGTTTGTTCTGTCGTGGCCTGTGGGTTTATTTTGGGACAAGGTGTGTGGCAGGTTCAGGGGAGCCTTGGCTTGTCTGCTTTAGCAGAGACACACACAGAGTGCAGGACATTCTGCCACCACCTCCTTGGAACCATTTTTGGGAAGGGAAGAGATAGCTGAGCAGGGAAATGAAAGCCCTGGGTTTGGGAATGACTGCTGGCTTTGCTGCAGTTCCTGGGGCATCTCAGGAGGGGCTGGGTGGCCCTGGTTTCATTATTCCTCACCCTAATTTAGGGCTCCAGCTCCTCAGGGATCTCAGGAGGGGCTGGGTGGCTCTGATTTCATTATTCCTCCCCTTAATTAGCGCTCCAGCTCCTCAGGGATCTCAGGAGGGGCTGGGTGGCCCTGGTTTCATTATTCCTCACCCTAATTTAGGGCTCCAGCTCCTCAGGGATCCCAGGAGGTGCTGGGTGGCCCTGGTTTCATTATTCCTCACCCTAATTTAGGGCTCCAGCTCCTCAGGCATCTCAGGAGGGGCTGGGTGGCCCTGGTTTCATTATTCCTCACCCTAATTAAGGGCTCCAGCTCCTCAGGGATCTCAGGAGGGGCTGGGTGGCCCTGGTTTCATTATTCCTCACCTTAATTAGGGCTTCAGCTCCAGGAACCTGCTGGCAGATAATGACTGGGAGGAGCTGGGAATGGGGAGCTCCTTCTAGGTGGAGGAAAAGGCAAGAGGCAGGGGTGCCATGGGCATTTATTAGCTGGGGATGCCCCTTCCTGGGGGTGCTGGATCCCCTTGGATAAGGGAAACTTAACAGAAGGACCTCCCAGCCCCTCCCTGGGGGCTCCTCTTCTTTGGGAATGGCATCTCTGAGGATCCCTGTAAACACCCCACCCTGCCCCAGCACCACAGGGATGGGGAGAGCTCCAGCCTTTCCCATAATGTGTCTGGTGATCCCTCAGAGCCCCTTTCCTTGGGAAACTTTCCCAGTGACTTCCATCCCTGGCAGTGTCCAAGGCCAGGCTGGATGGGGATTTGAGCATCCTGGGCTAGTGGAAGATGTCTCTGCCCATGGGTTGGACTGAGATGAGCTTTAAGGTCCTTTCCAACCCAGACAATTCCAAGGTTATGTTAATGACATCCAAGTCAGTATTTCTGTAAGAAAACAATCCTAAGAGTTTAATTGTCCCATCCTGCTTTCTCTAAGACCTGTGGAGAATGCAGCAGGAAATGCACCTGGGTGAAAGCCCTGCTTCTCTTTGCTCCTTCCCTTTTGCTTGGAGACTGGCTGCTTTGGGAAGTTGCCCTGGTGGAAGAAGGAAGGAGATTTTCAGGCTGTTTCCCTCTGGGATCAGATCAGAGGCTCCATTTCTGGGTGGGTGCCCACACGGTGGGGCATCTGTGGGGGTGGAAATTCAAGGGTGCAGCCCCTGGGGCCACCATGCTGAGGAGGAACCAGCTCTCAGCCCCCTGCTTTTCATTAGGGGAGAGCTTGCCAAAGGTCAGTCTGGAGAGTTGTCCTTTGTCATCCCCTTCCCCAAATGGTGGAGCTGGAGGAGGTTCAGTATTTCCCAGGGGTTACAGAAAACTTCTCTGGCTTCTGGAAAAGCCCCTCTGGGCAGAGGTTTGGGCTCAGCCCTTCAGGCTGTGCTCTGTGCCCATTTCTGTGCCCATCTGCAGGGGTGGCCTCAGAAGGGACCCAGCTGCCTGGATCTTCCTGTGCTGCCCATTCCACCCAGCCAGGGCCCTCCCCTTGGGGCCAGGGCACCACCAGCAGCGGAGGGGGCATGAGTGTTTAACCCCTGGAAGAGTAAGTTCTGCCCCAAAGTGTTGGTAATAATCACAGAATCACAGGGTCATTAAGGCTGGAAAAAACCTTTAAGCTCAGAAAATCAACCCAGCATCACCACCTTGTCCTCAAGTGCCACATCCACACGTTTTTTGATCACTTCCAGGGCGGGTGATTCCAATGCTTTACAACCTTTTCCCTGAAGTGTTTTTCCTCATGTCCAACCTACACCTCCCCTGGTACAACTTGAGGCTGTTTCCTCCTGTCCTGTCGCTTGTTAACTGGGAGAAGAGACCAACTCCCACCTGGCTACAGCCCCCTGTCAGGAAATGATAATATTTTCCTACATCCCACCTGCCTCTTAACACTTCCAAGCATCCGTCCTTTAATTATTTTAAACAAAGACAATGATTTATTCCCTCTGGCCAGGCTGTAATTGCCATGTTTCTGTCCCAGCTCTTCATGGCCCTTTGCTCCCCTGTGGAAGAGGAGTGTGCCAGCAGTGCCTTGCAGGGTGTGACAAAGGGCTGGGCTCAGAGGAGAAGGATTCCTGAAAGGAGAATGGATTTTTTCAAGCTGGAAAATCTGTGTTGTGAGTCCATTGGTCACTGTTAGGGAGGAGCAGGGGAACAGGGTCATTCATGCTGCCAGTGCTGGGGTCAGGAGGAGGAGTGGAGCATCCTCCACTCCTGGAGCCCTCGTGGAAGGGGCTGTGTGAGCTGGGCTGGCAGCTCTGCAGCAGGGTCGGTGCCTGGCTGGGCATCCCTGGGGATCCTGGCAATCACAGCATCATTGAGGCTGGAAAAGGCTTCCAAGATCATCAACTCCAACCTTTGACTGAACACCAGCTCACCCACTAAACTGATAGAAGGTATCAATAAAGAATTAACATTGAGAGGGTTAATAGAAATAATTGTAGAGGCTTTTGCTGAAGTAGCC
>JAWMRC010000261.1:0-16247 GCA_035584755.1 Thripadectes ignobilis
TCTGTCCCAGCCTGTAGCACCGCATGGGGTTGTTGTGGGCCAAGAGCAGGACCCAGCACTTGGCCTTGTTGAACATCCTCCCACTGAAATCGGCCCAACTCTCCAGTCTATCCAGACCCCTCTGCAGAGCCATCCTGCCTTCCAGGCAGTCTCTCTCCCAAATTGGTGTCATATGCAAATTTGCTAATGATGGACTCAATACTCAATTTATGTCTTTGAGAAATTTTCATCTCAAGCCTGACCATTGATATTTTACAAGCAACCTTTTTTTTTTTTTTTTTTTCAGATGAATTGCCATAGTCAACTAAGTTATAGACAAAGGACAGAAAGTGATGAACTCATATCTGCCCACCCATCATAGGGTGCAGAAAGGTCCCACCTGTGGTACAGATGCTGATACTCCATGGAAACGACCTATTTGAGAGAAGAGCAGCACAAGAGGCTTAAGTACTAGTGTGTTGCTTTTCCAGGGAGATGCTATGGGAGAAGCATCACGCTCTAAGATGTCAGGGAATCTTATTTGACAAAAATACTTCTGATCAACTGTCTCCTGATCTCACCCCAGTCCTGATGCAGAAGCCATATCTCTCTAGGGCCTTGGAAGAATACGTAGATAATTTTTGTGACCCAGATTCTTGATTCTTTTCCCCATAGAATAATCCACTTTCCTGAGCTGTGTCTCTCCCTTAATTTTCAGACATAACATAAAATTCAAAAAGTATATTACTACCTCAATTGCAATTACAAATGCAATTATAAGTATGATTAATATTATTGACTTATAAATTCCCAAGTTTGGCATGGCTTAGGTCACACCACTATGACTTTCAGAGCATCACAGACCACTACTTCATTTGTCCTTTCCTGTGCTGAGCTCAAGGACTTCTGCTGTTTGACTAAACTCCTAGTAGTGTTTAGCTGAATCACATCTAAAAGACACCTAGTCTTCATCTGAGAGATGGAGATCCCGCATCCCACCTTGATAATTTGTCTGATGATTGATAAGCCTCCCTGGCTAAAGATAGTGTCTAATCTCTCATATTAATCTGCTGTTTTCAGTTTGCAGCCATTAGTCCATCATATGCCTTTTTCTGCTGGATTAAAGAGCCCTTCAGCACTCAGTCTGTTTTACTCATGAAGGTACTTAGACACTTGAACCAAGTCCCCACTCAATTTGTCATTTGATAAACTGAATAGATGGAATATTTAAGCTGTAAAACACTAACTTCAGTATAAAAATAATTTCTAAGGTTCTTTCTACTCCCATTCTGACTTTGCAACTTCTTCTTTAAAAGAACCCCGGAACTAACTAATTTCATGGTGGTTTTACACTATACGGTGCTATAGCTGCATGGATAGCACCACCTTTTCCTTGTCACAGAAACACTGGAGTTCAGTGTGACACTGAGATATTTTTCTCAGTCACTACTGTCTAGGCTCTAGTCCCATATTTTGCAAGTACTACAACTTTCATACATACATCTGTATTAAAATGTCAGAACAGACCCCTCTTACTGAGTGAATCAGAACACTTTGTTTGATTGTCCTCACCAACATGTATTATGTCTCCAGCAATTTTTGAGCTGGATCACGCTCAATTAAAAAATGAAAACGTTGACTAACACACTTCCTCTTCCCCACATGTCCCAGCAGAAAAACCTTATTTTCATTTTCCACTTTTTCTTTTTTTTTTTTTTGAACTACCCATTACCCATTTACCATTTATTCATTTGGAGTTGTTAATGGAGGGGAGAAGAGCTTTTATTTACATGACATAAGGGTAGCATTTTTATTCAGAAGTTAGGTCTATTTGTCAGAATTAATTTTTCTAATCACCTGTGAACTGTCCTTTAATTCTTATTAACTGGTTCCCAAAGCAGCTATTTTTCTTACTGGCTCAGGTTACGTGGGCACAATCACTTGCCCTTTCTGAATATTGGCACAGCAATGTTATTCCAGTCTTCTGGCATTTCCTTGCTATTTCAAGGCCGATTAAAAGTTTACATCAGTGATAGAGTGCTGTCCTCTGCCAAACCTTTTAGGACTCTAAGGTTAAAGTTATCCAGACCTCTTGACAGATGTTGCTTAAGGTCTAATTGACTGTAAAGTACTAATTAACCTCATTAAAGGATATTCTTATGTAATAAGAATGTCCTTATTGTTTTCAAATGGAAAATAGAAAACATTTTGACTGTTTATAGGACGCCTATCTACTAACAGGCTTATCACAACTCCTTGCTAGTAGAAGGAATTGTGATGTTTATAGGATCTGTTTCATTCCCAGCATAAAAAAAAAAAAAAATACCTGTGTCAGTTGCTGTCAAATCCTCTTATCTATTCCTTTATTTGTGTAAAGACACCAAGAATCTCTTTTAGGTGTCTTAAACTTTTCAGCTACCTACACAAAAATTGTCTTTCATACTTATTGCAATTAATTTTCTTTGATACCCCACTTTAATTTTCTTTTTTTGTATTGTGCCCTCACTTCTGTGCTTAGCATCCAAAAAAGTAGTGTTGGCTGTTTTTCTTGTGTAATCACAATTTATTTTCTTTTACTGTCTTATAGATTCTATGTAAATATAGAACCTTTAATTATCATTCACATCTTTAATTCTAAAGATTCCTCTCCAACATCCAACATATGGTTTTCTCTGCCCATGAGACTTTCAGCTCAAAAGCATGATGCATATATGCTGTATTTTTGCTTGAACTTTTACTTCTTTTACTCACAATGAAAGCAATCAAGTCAAGATCACTGATTCTTTGGCAGCAACAAACATGCAATGATTAAATCTTTCTTTTGTCCCTCACACAGAGATCTAAAGTAGGGCTATTTATTACTAGATGCTTTATCTTTGAAGACAGGGAACGATTATTTTTAATCATTAGCAGAACTGTCAATATCCTGCTGAGGCATTTACTTTGTGTGGCCCGTGGCAAGTCATAAAGGCACCTACATGTTTTTCAAAATCAGTTTTTCTATTTTTCACTTTTACAAGTCAAGTTATAAACAGACTTTTAAACTCTTACTGAAACTGTTAATTTTATTAAGACATAAGCATTAACAATTTTGCTTAAAATAAAAGCAGTAACTAGTGATAGGAATACCATGGATAGTAATTGTTTTCTGGAACTGGTCAGGAATCAGCTCTAACTGTCAGATAACAATTAAATAAGGCAGAACATGTAAGAGAATATTTTAAAATAATTAAATTTTAGCTAGAAATTTTAATAACCATTACCTAAAAACATGGTATGCCATAAATTTATTTTTTTCCCATTTCACCCCGATAGATGGACTTAATACCTTCTATTCTTCCTACCATTTTTTTTTTTTTCCCTGTGTAATTTCATGTTATCTATTCAAATACAATTACACACTGTCCATAGTTCTGAGCTTTCAGTTCTGGGCTTTCAAATTCCTATTGCATTACAGTTAGCACCTTATTTGAAAACATGCAAGTTATCTGCCTGAGTATCCACTTTATTTGCAAATACAGTAGTTAACCTCTATCTGAAATCTTTTTATCATTTAACATTCAAGCACATTTTTGTTGGCTGTTGAGACTGCCTTTGTAAAGCAATAGTCTGATATGTTATATTTAACCTGAAACAGAGACTATAAGGTTTCTTCAGGGGCAATTCTGTATGTGTTAGCTCTGTGAATTATTCATCTCCCATAACTTCCTAATGTATAAGAAATCCAAGTGGAGTGATCTGTGTTCATATACCAACACTGTCCTTGCAGCAATACTTTCATTATAAGTAAGGTCTCAAGTAGAAGGAAATGAGAGCAGAGTATTGAGAGACTGTTAAAGGCCTTTACTCTTCTTTCAAAAAAGTGCAGGTTCTGGGTGTTAATTACAAAACACGACAAACTTACCTTGAAGGTAAGAGTTTCCACTCATTGCAAAATACAAAAAGGAAAAAGGACAAGAAAGAGAGGCACAGGAGTTGATGACCTTAGAGAGTCTTTCAGTTGAATACAGGTTTTATAACCAAAACAGCTCATTAAAAACTCCCAAAGTTTTAGGCTAACTTCAGACATAGTGTTAATGTCTCATATAATAGAAATGAAAAGAGGATGTTAGAACGAGAAATGAGAAATGATGAATCACTGGGTCTCCTGAGGAGAAATCATTCTCCTTGAAATGTGCCCACTGCTAACTTCTCCGCCATTGCCCTGTAGCATCTAAGGATGTTACTTGAGTGATAGCTAAGCCCTGTTAGATTACTTGTGTTTGCCTTTAATCTTGTCAGCTAAGATTTTTTGTCATATTTTCAAATTAAAAAAAAACAAACCACCAAATTGCTTTGCATTCATGAAGGTGAGATACAAAAGGGGCAAACTCATGATTCTTAACTCCTAATACTGTTTTTTCACTTGCTAAACTCTCTTGTTAGTATTTCATTAGCAGAATATGAAACCATTCACATAATATTTACAAATTATAGGCAAAATTAGTAGCTAGATGTTTTGTAGTGAAAATATAAACAGTCTTAAGTGACTTCATTTCTTCTCAGGAATAGTCACACAATTTGTTTTTAGGCATTTCATTTAAATGCTTTAAATCAGCCCCAAAGACATCTAACTCTTTCCATTGAGTGCAGAACCAGGATATTGTCATGGTAGATGTGCTGATTTACATCTGAATCTCATGCTGTATGTGGCTTTTTTTCCAGAATCTACCAGCAAAGGACTCCAAGACTTTTTTTGTCCTTTTTTTTTTTTTTCCCTCCCAATACCTGCATTGCCCTGGAGTTTTGTTATTCTGTGTGCATGAATGTGCTGCCTGGGTTTGATACATGTCTTCATTATCAGCTCCTGATTTTATTGGTATTAATGCACTAGGAGGGTGCAGAGAAGGATAAATTCTTCCTGGTCTGGGAAAAAAAACCCAGTTGTATCTGGTGAGATTGTAATTGAGTTTAACTGTCAAGGCTGAAACCAGAAAGAAAATAATGCAGTTACAGGTGTTTGCTTTTCTTTTCTTTAATAATAAATTTAAATCCACAGTTCAGATGACCATGGCAATCAGGACACATGGTACCTACCTGAGATCAGACCTCAACAAGGATCTGGAGCCTGATCCTAAGGAGTGGATCTAGTTTGCTATAACTATTCAAATCCATTTGGGACCCATCCCATGTCCCTGTCACAGGCCCCAGTGCGTTTTTTGTATTCTAGTCTTCTCAAGCTTGGCTCCACTGAAAGGGCTTGTGGTCTGCAGCTGCTGTAGCCCACCAAGAGAATGTTATCTCCAAGGGAACTCTTTGGTAAGCTGCAAAATAGTTAAAGTTTCATTTTCTGTCTGCATTTGCACTGCAGCTTCTGGAGTAATGATAGCACAGACTCAGTTGGCAAAGACTGAGACTGACTATCAGCTCCTGCGTGGAAAATGCTCTTACGATGAACAGTGACAGACTGTTTTTCAAACAATTATTAGAGTTTTGTTATGGGAGAGGAGCTAATAAAATTCTGTATGTAACATATTTGTATGGGAATCTGAACGTTCCTTTTTTTGGTTACTATAGGTGAAACAGTACTATATTTTTGAGTTTGCTTAATTTATCTCATTGATTATTCTTATAATGTGTTTTTAGTGTGTTCCTTCTTAAAAAAAGAAAAAGTCTTCCCCTTGATGATTTCCAATTTTATCTTCTGCTTCGCAGCTGTTGCTGCTGTTGTAGTACATGTGTCTTAGGAGGAGACTGAGATCATCCTCAAATAAATGGAACATGGGCTGTGCAAGATGCATCTTGCAACAGCAGATGTACCTGCCAGGTCACTGCTCAGCAAAGTCCTTATTTGTTGTATTTGCTCAATACAGATAACATGTCTGTGCAAGATATCTCAATATTTGCTGTTTATAATATGAAAAGCTTTTGGCAAACACATCTGTACTGTCACATCAAGTTGCTCTCCCCACAGCCAAAAACAATGATATTTCCAGCTTAAATGTCACATAGCTGCCAGTCCCATCCTGGGAGGAAGCAGATGCTACAATGTGCAATTAATACTGTTGACATGAAAAGGGCCATAATTAAGCAACAAAGTCAGCATCCATTAAAGTTATTTTAGAACCTTGTTCTTTTTGTACTGGTGTTGCAACAACTCCGTTATAGAAAATATATCCAATATAACACGAGTATGTAATTTTACACTGTAAAATTCTGACTAAGAAAACCAAAGCTTTCTTCCTCCGCACCCCCCAAATCTTCTGTTTATGGAGTTTAAGATTATGATATTTCTGGCATTCTATTCATAGCTGACTTTTATTATTTCTGTGTAGGTATGTTTCTTTCTTCTTTTTCATAGGTGACAGTGAAAGGCCAAAAGTTGAGTATTTTAAGATACACATGTTTTTCCATTGCTGGCATGTGACTGCAGCATACTGCAGTATAATCTAAATTTATAAGCCAAACTGTCCAAGTAGTGTGGTTTAAATCTTGCCTAATCTAAGCCAAAGCATCCCACATCACTTCATTTTGTCTCTACTGGCAGAAAGCTGTCACACTTACAAGCAGAGTCAATGTACAACAAGCTGTACAAAAAACATGTAAGAATATTAATATAATCTAATCTCTGAGAGTGACACCATAGCTATGAGTATTAAAACATTTATGAAGTAGAGGTCATTGTTTATCTGTCTATAATTTTCTGACCCCAATGGTTTCCAGACACTGGAGTGCTGTGGAGGAAGGGAAAGGAAGGAAAGAAGGAAAGTAATGTAATTTTGCTTTGTTTGTCTTGATCTGCTCTTGTTTTTTTTCTGTGTTTACAGTGTGTATGAGTTCCTAATTATAGAATATACAACTCAGGTCAAATTCTTCTAGGTGGAAATTTTTCTTTGGTTTCTGTTTGGTTTGGTTTGGGTTTTTTGTTTGTATTTTAGTTACATTTCTTAGTAATAGGTAATAGGTCTGGAACGAAGACCAAAATGTTAAGGAACTGTGGAGCAACCAGAGAGGCAGGTGGAGAAAATCCTCTCCAGTGGCACATCTCACCCCCACTACGTAGAGTTTTCACTCTCTGAAAAAGGAGAATGACCACATACAGTGCAAGAAAATCACACTGGATGCATACAGAAAAAAAAAATAAAGAGGAGATTTCCAGCACTTTCATCCTAGTCACAACTCACCTCCATTATAAAGGAATCAGGACAAACAAGCGAAAAAAGGGAATTAAGAAGTTTCAAAGAGTATCTTTCCAGGCTTATTTCTTCAATGTTCAAAGTGTTTTCAGAAAACCATATTATTTAAGTTCTTCATGTGTAAAATTACACGTTTTTTCTTTAAAAAAAATTCTTCTTAATTTGAATCTTCCTTTCCATTGGAAATCTTGGTTCTGCTGCTCACTGTGCAATTGTCATGACTAGCTGACAGAAGGAATCATCAGGAAAAAACTTAGTGATTCTTTTTTTCTGCTGGCAGCACACCTTTGCAATAAACAATCTAGATTTTATCTTTTTGAAAAAATCACATTTTCCCACCACAGACAATCTAGAAATGAAGATACTGAGTCTACCCTGGCCATATGCCTGTGTCATACAGGCACGGGTCAGATTTGATGTGCTAAACTCCTCTGCAATTACATTTTATGTGCCTTTAAAACCCTTCCTTATCCAGCAGATGTCTATATGATATCAAGTTAATATAACAAATTATGCTGTTTCCCCTTCAGAAAAGTAATTCATTGTAAGTCTAACAAAAGACCTGTCCCTGAAAAAACTGTTTCTCCAGAAAAGCTCTGCTGAACCCTGGCATTTTGTGTGGCTGCATGACTCCTTTTGGGTGGTATTGGATGAAGGAAATAAAAATATGTTTTATGCATTTGTGGAGCAAAAGAGATAATTATTTCCTTCCAAGAAAATCCATAATTATTTCAGATTTCCTCTGTTTCATAATTCACTTTATTATCTGGCCAAAATCCTGCTGGATTGTGTTTCAGAGATTTCCTTCCTTCCCCATGTAGCGATATCATTTTGCTCTGTGAGTTCAGTGATAATGGAAAAGCTGCTTCCTGACGTGAGAGGAGAGATGCAGGCGTGCTCAGGATGGGGATGACACACATTCCCCAGAACTTCTGTACTGCATCTAGAGTTAAATGGCCCTTATAGTTTTCTTCAGTGTGGCCAACTGGTATTAACTATCTCCAGTAAGCTGACACTACTGTAAGTGCAATTATCCCATGGCAGTAAGATTTATCTGCTGGTCTGTACATGTCTGGGGAATGCAAGGTGATCTCTGTGCAGCACTTGATCTGTGGTTTAGCTGAAGACTACAATGTGTAATCTACCCATACTGATCACATCCATGTAAATTTTAAGTAAGAGCCTAATTTGTGATGTTTCTGACTCCCATGATTTGTCTGGCACTGGACAATATTTCAGGGATTATTGAGAAAAAGTCAACTCTGGAAACCAACTGATTATGTCAGAAGAAGAAATTTGGAAAAGACCAGAAAAGACATCTCTGCCTTCATAAAAAAAAAAGAAAAAAAAAAAATTGGTATTGAGAGATTGTAGTCTTCATGGCTGAAAGGAAAAGGTGGATAATGTGACCTGGATACAGGTTAATGACTTGAAATTTAGACAGAAAATAATGTAATTACTTCTTAAATTCTAAATTAATCTTTAAAATAGAATTTGATCTCAAGAACATAAGAGGGAGTCAGTTCCTGAATTTCAAGGTATCCACTAGCATTATTGGCATGTTTCCTCCACCCTCCACTTTCCCAGACACTATAGGAGGATTTTCAGAATCTGTTGTAGACTTTCAAGAAAAACTTCTCCAGGCAGTGGGAAAAGCTAACCCAGTTTTAAAAGTGTGTCCTTGGTTTGAGGCACCTCCCATCTCCAGGGAACAACACCAAAAAAAACCCCAAACCAAGAACACATCACAAAAAACCCTACCAAAACAACAAACAAAAACAAAACAAACCAAAAAAGAATCTCAAAACAGCTTCCCTCCCACCGAAGTTACTAGTCTGAAACCATTCTAATTCCTTCAGGAAGTCTTCAAATTTAAGGACAAAGGACAGGGAAACCCTAACATTTCAAACTGGATTTACTTGTTTTAAAGTACTCTTATGTACACATCGACATGGATGAATCAACAGAAGACAGATATGTCTTTAAGCCTCCAGGGACAGGATGTTATTAACTCCTAAAATTCAGCATGAAGTCCCATAGGACTGGACCTTCTCTGCCTCATGGCCTGACCCACAGTCAGTGGACTTGCAGAAGGTGTGTCCCAGTCTTGGTGAGGAGAACTAGCCAAGACTGCACCACCTGTGAAGTTTATGCAAGAAGAACAACAAAGACTTGATGCTAACAAGAAGGGAAAATGAAAAGAGAAATAAAAAACTAAATGTACTGGTTGTGAAGGAAAACATGGTTCTTATTGTGCCCTAGACAGTTTTGTTACAGATCAAGTTTGAAACTTAATGAAATCAAGTGAAAATATTTTCATTGATTCTGGTGGGATTGGGATTATCACCAAATGGTTTAAGGCAGCTTGAAGAGCAGATGGACTAATATATGTATATAACAGATAAAACACAGCACATAAGATACATACAGTATAACATGCATGCGTACCTACTAGTAATTTTGTCACTGTCAGGGAGCACAGTTATAACAACGAGTGACCTTATTTTGCTTGGAAAAATGTGAAAGAAAAATACCTTGATTTAACAATGTTTATGACATTCTGTAATGGAAAGGAATAGAAGCAAACATGTAAAAAACTCACACTTGTTACTTGAGGGTAGCATGTGAACACAAGTGTTGCTACACCATTAGTATCAATTACTTTCAGATTTTGCACTATAATACAACAAATGAAGACGCTAATTCCTGCTAGACTGATATGAATCAGACTGAATGCCATAAAGCCATTTTGTACACATATAAGCCTCTGAAACAATGTTGAGGTCTTCATAAAATTCTGCTTGTTGAGTACAGCAATATTGTGTAAAGTAATGGAGGGTTAAGGGATATATAAGGGCTTATGAACGAACTGGTCAATTGTGTTGGTTTTGTGTGGCCAGGTTTTGGTAGCCAAGGAGACTACAGGGGTGGTTTCTGTAAAAACTACCAGAAGCCATGCCCCTGTCTGACAGAGCCAGTGCCAAGGCTGAGCCCATCAGAGACAATAGTAGCACTTCTTTGACAACATATTTATGAAGTTAAAGAAAAAAATTATTGTGCTGATAGAATTGCACTCAGAGAACAGTGAAGTGAGAATATATGAGAGGAATGACTCTGCAGACACCAAAATCAGTGAAGGAGGGTAAGGAGGAGGTGATCCATGTGCCAGAGCAGAGATTCCCCTGCAGCCCATGGTGAAGACCATGGCAAGACAGTTGTGCCTCTGCAACCCTTGGAGTTCAACAGAGATCCAGAGATCCAACTGCAGCCTGTGGGGGAGTTCCACACTGGAGCAGGGGGATGCCTGAAAGAAGTCTTGAACTCCTGGGAAGCACAGGCTGGAACAAGGTCCTGGCATGGACCTGCAGACCTGTGGAGGGCGAAGCACACTGGAGCAGATTTCCTGGTAGGACTTGTGACCCTGTGGGGACTACCCATATTGGAGCAGCCTATTCTTTAAGAACTGCACTCCATGCTGGAGCACTTTCCACATGCACCCTGTGAGAAGGACTCACAGTGGAGAAGTTCATGGAGAACTGTCTCACATGGGAGGCACTCCATGCTGGAGCAGGAGAAGGACTCCTCTCTCTGAGCAGAAAAAGGAACAACCTGTGATGAACTGACCATAACCCCCATTCCCATCATCTTGCACTGCTTGGTGAGAGGACGTAGAGCCTGAGAAGGAGGGAGGGGTGGGGTGAAGCTGTTTCTAAAAGTTGTTTTACTTCTCATTACCCTGCTCTGATTTTTATTATTAATGAATTCAATTAATATCCCCTAGTCAGGTTGGTTTTGCTCATGTCAGTAACCTCTGATCTCTCCCTGTCCTTATCTCAACCCATGAACCCTTGGTTATGTTTTGTCTCCCCTGTCCAGTTGTGGAGAGAAGAGAAGAAATGGCTTTAGTGTGTACCTGGCATCCAGTCAGAGTCAACACACTACACCAATGCAATTACCCTCACAAAACAAAATCCACGTTTGTCACTCCTACCTTGCATTGGATTTCAGAAGGTCCGACTTTCAGTGAAAGATACTACACCTGAAACTAGCCCCAGACTTAACTTAATTCCTACGTGGGGCGTTAGATATCTGAAAAACATGCGCCCAGATGACTTCCTCAGTTCATAATTCAAGGTAATGCCTTTTGTTTGACTTTGCTTTAGCTGTAGTTTAAAAAAGGAGCTTTTCACTGAAACACAGAGTATCAGATATTTTAGTTAAGCATCTGGTTACATTCTTAACAATAAAGAGTATTGAAGCTAGTTCTCAACACAGACGCAGTCTAATCAACTTCCCCCGCACTTCCCTTTATAATAGTCTAAAGAACAGTAAACATTATAAAGAAAGTAGACAAACAGAGGAGGAGGAGAAGAAGCAACTACAAAAGGAAATATGTTTCATGTAATTAAGAATGTTACTCTTCTGAGAGGCTTTCAACTATCTAAAGATACATCTTTCTGCCATTAAATAACACCATTATTTTTGACAGAATAGTAATTCTTTTCCAGTTCAAAAGAAAATTGGTCTCAATCTGAGTCATCTGAAAATGTTATCTGACCAGAAAGTTTAGAAAATAAGTTGCTTTTTCATGTGCATGATCACTCATAAAACCTCTAAACTAAATACTTTTTCAATTCACAGAAACTGTGACAAGCAGAAAAAAAAAGAAAAAATGAACAATTTATAAGATTGTAAGAATCACAAAGACCAGCCAATTCACATGAATTTTAATTAAAATCTTTTTTGAATAGAAAGGGAAATTGTAGTTTTGGTGTATTTTGCATAATAGAGAAGTGCTATCATATCAAGAAAAAAAAAAGCTCAAGTTCATATAAAATTAACAGTTTCTTTTTAAAAGTTTAATATTCCAGCAAAAAGGAAACAAAACTTTAAATTTTGTAACTAAAAACTTCACCCAGAAGCAATTCTGTTATAAGAGGTACTTGTATGCCCTGGTATGTATCAATTACCTTGCAGCAAAACAACAAACTCTTTTGTCTACCATATAGATGATACTTCAATTGTTCTCATTTATTTTAACTGCTTGGATGATGGAGAAGACAAAGATAAAAATACTCTGTTCTACATGGCTCAAAGAGTTACTGCAGTTAAACACTGCTTGAATAAGGTGTCTTATCAAAAGCATGAAAAAGATTTCAAGATTTTTCTGTTTCTGTCTTTGCTATATTTCCATGGGGAAACATGAACCAATAGAAGAAATATCAAAACATAGGCAATTTTATGAGATTTAAGAATAGCATCGGGTACAGTTTTATTGCATTCATTTGTGTAAGTTTACCAGGACTTCTGATGAAAGTTTATCTTTTCAAAGATTCTTTGTTCAGAAAAACTAGTGTTTTTATAACATACCCTCTTGGACATGATATATTAGAGCACCCTTGTAGCTTGCATTATTACGTATGTATTGGAATTTTGATTTCTTTTTGAAAGTTTAACAGTGATACTCCATTTTTGTTTTTTTCCCAGTGTTTCACAGAATTTGTTTCCTGGAGTTGCCAAAAAATAAGCAACTGCATTAAAGCATGAGATGCATCACTGCATCAGAGCACAAGCTTTTCACACCAAAAAGCTAAGATGGCTCAGACATGACTTCAAGATTTATTTTTTCTATTAAAAAGTAGAAAATGCACACTAAATAAGCACAGAAACTCTAGAGGAAGTATTTCACTTTCATAACCCATTGTCCAATCCCACCACAGTTTAGTTTGCTGCATGTCTTGACTTGCATCCATAAACCAGCACTTAACAGACTTGACAATGATTTGTTTGTGTTCCTTTAAAACCTTTTGCTCTGTTTTCTACAGGTTTGTTTTATCTGCCCATCATGTCATTCTGTGTATTTTATGTTCATATCTCGTTCATTGAGACAAAAGGTAGAGGTCAATCAGATGGTGACTGTTGCATGGTTGTTCTCTTATTTCTTTCACTGCTTGAGAGAGCCTGGCTCAAAAAGAAGGTCATCTCAGCTTTTCAGAAAAAGGGAAGTTGCAGTTTATCTGAATTTTTTAATATAATGAGACCCTTCCTACTTTTCATTTTAGTCCATCTTAAAAAGGAGCTTACTCTGCAATTTCCACAAGGTGAAAATAATCACCTTTTCTCAAAGCAAATTTATTCGTACGTTTGTGCTCTTTTCCTTGACAGTGTCTATAATTTTATCATTATTGATACCAGTTAATAGAAAGAATTTTTTTTTCATGCACTGTAGGTCAGTAAGCATAGTGTTGGTTCTAAGTAAACAAACAAAATACACGAATGTGGGAAAATAGTTCTTCATGAATCTCCATTCTCTAAACTAAATTACTCCTAGAGCAAATCTATCCTCACACATGGGGCTGGTGGATTTTTTATTGCACAGAGATTCTGTAAAACACTTTGAACAAATAAGCTGCATTTACATCCTCCTTATTTTCTTCAGCAATATGTTTATTTCTGTTTCATATTTGTCATAACCTAAATTTCTTTAATCCTTTCTTCAGGTGAGGTTCCCTGTGATATTTCATAATGAGATCCCTGAAGTCTTCTGAGTCAAAGACTGCTTCTGTCCAACCTGGACTTTGAAGGTGTTTTGTTGTCCTTAGCACGCTGGATAAATATAACAATTTTTTTTCACCTACTTTTTTCCTTACATTTTACAATTTCTTGTTCCCTTCTTAAAGAGAATGATGCCTGACAGGCTAGCACCTTCTGTTCCTTCTCCTCTTCCTTGTGTGAAGAAGCCTTAATTCCCAAGTGATTCCAGAATGAGGTACTTTCTGTCCTCAGCGCCTTCTGGAGCTGACTGAGAAAGCTGAGACTTCTATAGAAAACCCAAGTGACATGTGCATCTTTGTTCTGGTGGGATGCTGAAAGTGTTAGGTCACATTCTTGTTAATTGCATTTATGGCAATATTGTCATAACTGAGCAAAAAGTATTACCCAAAAAGTTATGTTCCAGAAGTCTGACTGCAGTGCTTTTGTGTGCTACACCACCATTTGCCATTTCTTGTTTGTAGGAGTGGTTGGATAGGGACAGATCATGACCAGACAGGTAATTATTGCCCTGATCTTTACCCAGTGCAGTGGTTCCTATGGGACAGATAGGGGTCATTGAGATCATCTTTAGGCTGATCTAAGTTATATCAAAATCTAAATGAGCCCCCAGACAGTTTGTAACTGTAATCTTTCTTTCTGAATTTGCACTTGCTATAATTGTGGAGTTCAGATGCAATGGTTTTATTTGAAGAAAAGCTGAAATAGGAAGTTCAGAAGTGTGGCCTTGAAAGAGCCACTGTGTTGATGGTAAACCAGCACTACTCAGTGAATTAAGAAAAAGGGTTGGAGTCATAAAGTCTAGTTCTGAACAGGGAGCGGCAGACCATTAGGATTTGGCTGTCTCTGAAGTCTTTCTTCTTTTCTTCTTCAATTTTTCTTGAGAAAACAGTCTGCTTGCCAGAGGGGTTCGTCCCAGAGAGAGTCAAGGTGATCAGGTGTTCAAGTGCTCTGTACCAAAGTGAGAAAAGGAGCAGAAGAAGTTGTCATCAACAGCTCAGACAGTCCTTCAGAATCTCCACTCATCTTCTCCAACAACTGCTGCCCAGCCTCTTCTCCATCAAGAGCATATCATGGGCCTGAAGATGAGAGCAGGATAAGGGCACCAAAACCATCAGATTTTAATACAGCAAAGAGTTTAGTAAAGGAGGTAAGAGCAGACAAATAGGGAAGAACATGACTGGACATGATAGAAAAGGAGAGGAGAACCCCCCATGGCAGCAGGGTTGGAAGCAGATGATCTAGGTCCCTTCAAATCCAAACTATTCTGATTCTAAGAATGTTGAGTCCTCCATTGAAGAGAACAACAGAAAGACATGAAGCTGCAGAAAAAGTAGAAAATACTGTAAAATCAGCACTTAAACAGGTAACAGAAGCAGAGTTATTCAACAAATATAAAAACATAGCATTTGAAGTTATGCAGAAGAGGAAAATCAGTTGGCACTTGGCCTTTTTAACTTCATGGCAAAAAGAACATAAGAAAATGAGACTTCAGAGATGGAAGATAGTGTTTTTGGTCTTATGGGAGGCAAGTACCAATGACGAAAAGAAAGATCAAGAGTTTACATTACATAAAAAAACTACAGATGTAGACAAGAATCCCAATAGAAGTAACACTGTCAGAACTAAAGAGCAGATGCAGTGCAGAACTGGGAGACACTGACAAAGTCTAAGTCTTGGAAAGGGCACAAGCTATGGTTGGAGGTCAATACAGAAAAGGGATTTGGTGTGCCAGATCATGGAGAAGGATCAGTTCCAAGTAGAGGCTGAGTTGAAAGAAAATCACTGCAGTAAGACGTGAGAACTGATAAACTATTTTAGGACAAAATGATAGCCCAAGGAGTAAGGAATAAGAGGCAACAAAATGGAAGTGTTAGCTGATTTGATGATTAACAGTAACAAAGGAGAGATTGTAATTAAATGGGGTGCCACAGTTAGAACCAAGGTGGAGGTACAATAAAAGATGTGTACTGCTACCAGTCACAGAAGGATACAATCATAACAATTAAAATTCAGATTTTACAAAATGATAGACTAATTGTCTCTGCAATAAACATTTTAATCAAAGTCATTTATTTACGTTAACTGAAGTCCATAGCATCGTGCTCTTGATAGATAGACAGCTGAGACAAACAGGTTGTCAGAGCTACTTAGAAGGCAGAGGGTTTTTGAGGTGAGAGTGAAGAATGGCTGGCTGAAGAACCCAGCACATTGGCCTAGAACCCTCAAAGTTTTTAAAAACTGTGTCAAACAGGTTATCCTTGTTAAATGAATATGGTTTTGTTTTGAAATGCTGAATGTATGCTAATTTTTAACATAACCTTTAAAATCAGTCTTATTCTAGGATTTTAACCCTATGCTACACACAGATCTAGTATGAGATGCAGAATAATAGAGAAGTCTATGTTGGAAGAGACTAATCTCCTAGACTTTGTATTATGTTATCCAGGATCTTGTCAAGACAAGTGTGATGGTTTGAAAAAATTTGGCCAAATGCCAAGGGCCAGAGGGCCCAAGACAGAGGCCCCAAAGACCCCTCCC
>JAWMRC010000262.1:0-16220 GCA_035584755.1 Thripadectes ignobilis
CTCTTCCCCCAGAGGGTGGTGGGCACTGACCAGGCTCCCCAGGGCAGTGGGCACAGCCCCAAGGCTGCCAGAGCTCCTGGAGGGTTTAGATGATGCTCTGGGGCACAGGGGGTGACTCGTGGCGATGATCCTGTGCAGGGCTGAGGGTTGGACTGGATGATCCTTGTGGGTCCCTTCCCACTCAGGATATCCTGTGGTTCTGTTTTGCTGCCTTTGCAGGAGACCTGGAGAATCCTGTGCCTTCCTCCCGGGTGGCCCCAAATCACTGGGACACACAAAGCCCTGGGCGCTCTGATCTGCTGGATCATCAAAGCTCCAGGCAGGCTCCAGGGAGCTGGACACCTCCAGAGCTGGGATTTCATGCAGGGTGCCTGCTTTGTGAGCCTCTCTGTGTCTGTATTTCTGGGAAGAACATCTGCAAGGGCTTTATCTGCTGAGCTGGGAACCCTCCTCATGCTGCTCCTGCTGCTCGTTCCATCCCGCTCGAAGTGTCTCTGCAGGACAGGGAATTGGGAACCACGATGGTCCCGGGGCAGTTCTGCTTCTGCTGTGGGACAGGGGGGGTTCCCATCCAGAGCTTAGACCCTACAGGGAAGCTGGCAGAGAGCTTTGTGCTCCTTGTGAATATCTGGAAGGGTATTTATAGCCAGTCTTGGGATGTTTGCTGCTAATGAGGCGCACAAGGGCTTTAATTATATGAGTCAGTGTTGGCATTCTTCACTCGAGTGATCAGTTTGTTGCTGTTAGTGGCATGTGAGGGCTCAAACAAGGCAAAAAAGCCCCAAACCTCTGGGCTGAAGAGCTGGTGGCCTGAAAAAAACCCTCCAAAATGAAAAGTCTTGAGGGGGTGTAACAGAGCAGGGAATTGTGCCAGCTCCCAGCAGAGTTGCTGGATGGAGGTGGGAGTCGTGTCCACCCTCCCAGCCCTGCTGTCAGAAACCCAGCGAGGCAGCAAACCCAGCGTGGGGGTCTCCGGGGAGGTGTCAGCAGGAGGCTCATGTGGATCTGCTTAAGGGCGTGAAATGGGGATGGTGGGGAGCGCTCCCGGGCCATCCATCACTGTCCGCCTGGAAGCTGAGGGAGATGGGTGGAGGCAGCTGACAGCCCTGCTCGGGAGCTGCAACACGGCGCTGAATAATGACAAGTGAAATCCCACCAAAGGCGCAGCCCCGTCCTCCCCCTGCTCTCCACACGCGTCCCCTCCGCTCCCTCCTGTCCTCTCCTCAGCACCTGCAGCACCTCCAGCCCTGCAGACACCCAGGGGTGTCTGTCAGCTGCTGCCAGAGATGCCCTTCATTCCTTCTTGGAGCTCCTGGTGGCGGGCAGAGCCGTTTGTTTCTCCAGCAGAGGGGTTTTTTTTGGGTAGGGCTCCCGTGCCAAGATTGTGTCAGGAGGGAGGGAGGGCGAGCAGCGAATTTGGAAGACAGATGTCTCACCTGCTCTGTCATGTTAGTGTCAAGGCCTGGAGAGCGGTGTGAATGGATATTAGGCTGGGAAACACAAGGAGGAGGGAGGAAAATAAAGCTCAGACAGAAGGAGAAGGCGGTCACACTGTCTGAGAGCTCCGGAGCAGCTTCTGAGCCCTGCAGAGCTGCCCTGGAGGGTTGTTTCTCAGGGTTTGTTTGGGTAGGGTCACTCCAAGGTGGCTGGTGTTTGGGGATGGATGTAGATGGGACACTGGGAAAATTCCTGGCTGGGAGGGTGGTGAGCCCTGGCACAGGTTGGGCAGAGAAGCTGTGGCTGCCCCTGGATCCCTGGGAATGTCCAAGGCCAGGCTGGAGCAACTTGGACTAGTGGGAGCTGTCCCTGCCCATGGCACGGGTGGAATGAATGACCTTTAAGTGCCCTTCCCACCCAAACCACTCTGGGATTCTGATGTGCAGTATCCTTTGTACTCATCCTGGCCAGGAGGAGTGAAGTTCAGGGCTGGCTGAGCAGGAGAAACTGAGACCCTGAGCTAAATAAGGGACCATTTCCATTGACACTGAGGGGTGGCAAGGGCTGGTGGGTGGGTGGTTGCACCTTACAAGGGACATCCTCCACCTGGAGTCTCACAAAGTGTCTGAGAAGGTGGGTTTGCATGTCCCTCGTGCTGTGGGTTGACCTACAAGGTGTAACCCCTCTGTAACCCCTGGCAGAAAACCAGGCCATGTGCATTTGTGCTCTGAGAAGCATCTTTGGGTATGGAGAAGAGGGAAGAGATTTTGGACCTCCTCTTTATGGCAGTACAGGTTGAGAAAACCAAACCCTCAGAAACAAACTCTCAACTTCCCCTTTGGGCTGGACAGAGATTGTTCTTTAACCATTGTGTGTGGCTAAAGCAAGGAAAGGACAGGAATGTTTATTCCCCCTCGCTATTCCTGATATTCTGCTTCACTTGGTTCCTGATGGACACCCCAGGAAGCCTCAGTGCTCTCCTCCAGGAGCTCTGGGCAGAGGGAACACATCCAAACCTACGTGAGCACCATCACAGGGTCCACAGAGCAGCTGTCTCGGGGCTCTGACTCCTCTGAAGTTCAAGGCTGCTTGACCTGGTGTCATTTATGAAGTTCTTCTACAATTAATTACCAGTAAACCAGGCTCTAGCCCCAATAATTGTCATCAGTCTTGAGTACACAGGGTTTATGTCCTGCCCTGGGGGGCTCTAAGTCTCAATTAAGCTCATTAAGCTGATGGAGCCAAAGGCTTGGGCAGTCTTGAGGTGCTTCAGTGACAATAAACACCCGTTCTAAAGGGTCTGGGGTGGAAACCAGCTAGAGCTGGGCTGGGGCTGTTAAATCAGCTGGTGTAAAAGGTCACATTTAGGTTGTCCCCTCCCTCTGGTCCGTTGCTGGACCACAAAAGGCTCTGAGAAGTTTGTCCCCGATTAGCACGTGGCCTGGTGAACAAACAGCACTGGCTCGTGTTGTGCAGCCCCTGGTGAAGGGCTGTGGGAGACGACAGATCTCAAAGGAGGTGGTTTCTATTTCAGGCTCAGAGGTGGCTCCAAGAGATGTCTGGGGACATTTGGCCAGCACCCACCACTGCCACAACCACCCCATCATGGTTAAACACTCTGGGTGTGACATTGCCACTCAAAATGCTGTCGAGTCCTGAGGATTCAGTAGCAGAAACTTCCAGCAAAGGTCTCTGAGATGGTGAGTGGGTTTATTTCCCACCTGGGAACTCCAATGGCCTGAAGAGCAGGAGCAGCAACCACATTCTCCCCTGGTCTGTGGTTGCACCGTGGAAATAATCTGATTTATTTGTGTGTTCAAGTCATCGGGGACTGAAATGAGAGTAACTTCAGTCAATTCTGGCTCGGATTTCTTTAAGCCATGGCTCAGTAACTGAGCTGAGCTTGAAGGAAGCAGCACTTGTGAGGTCAGTGAGGTATTTGCAGGACTGGGGCAGAAAACCTCTTTGAAACCCACCACAGGGATGCTTTGTGCTCAGGGACCTCATGCCCAGCCAGGGCCAGACACAAGAGCAACATTCAAAGCCTGTGATGTAGATCTTTATATTGAGACAATCTATTAATGGCCCAAGAGCTGCTCTTTCCATAAACACTTGGAATCGTTAAGGTTGGAAAGACCCTGAAGGTCATCAAACCCAACTGTCAGCCCACCACGTTCACCATAAACCATGGCCCCAAGTGCCACATCCACATGTTTTCTGAACACTTCCAGGGATGGTGACCCCACCACTGCCCTGGGAATTCTGTTCCAACACCTGAGCACCCTTTCCATGGAGAAATTTTCCCTAATATCCAACCCAAACCTCTCCTGGCACAACCCGAGGCTCTTGTCCTGTGCCTGTTGTTTCAGCAGTTGGAGATCCTGAACAAGGTCTTGTGTTGCTGCTTTTTTAACAGGATAGACTTGGCTGGGACAGTTGGTGGTGGGAATTCCCGCCAGTGACTGGATGCAGATCATGAGGAGACACCATGTGATGACTCCACAGGGAAAGGGTGTCCCCCCTCTCATTACTCAAGGCTGTAAAACGTTGCCCTGACCCAGGTTTTAACTTGGATGTCTGGAGTCTGCCTTGGCTAAAAGGAGCTACATGAGGGTGAGGAAGGGGAATAATTAGCAAGCTGAAGATATTTATAATGACTTTGCTCTTCCTCTGCTCCCCCTGCAGCCATCCATGTGACCCAGGCTCTGCCCTGCATAGGCTGGATATTGTAGTGCCTTGGTCACGGTGGCTGCTCGGCCACCCCATGGAAGGATGTCAGGGAGACCTTCAAAGCTGGATTTCCACAGGGAGCCCTTGTGCACGGAGCCCTTTGCACTGCCATGGCATGAATTTGGGTCAGCAGGGCCGGGGGGGGAGATGAAAAATGGGCAAGAGAAATTAGGAAGCTTTCAGGTCATTAGATAAAATAGCGGGGGATGAAACGGCACGGGCAGAGCAGCCTCTGGTCAATGCTGAGGTGGGTTATTTGTCACGTGCAGAGGGATAACAGGGGATTCCTGCAGGAATTTGGGGTGCAGGGAGAAAGGGTGAAGCCTCATGAGTGCCCTTCCCTTGGGGAGAAAACACTGGGCTCAAAGAGCTGGGATGAACCCCTAAAATTCAAATATGCCTCGAAGCGTGGCTGCAGGAAGCCTGATTTTCTTATTTCTTATAATTTTTCCAAGGGGTGCTGGAAGCTCTGCTTTTTCCTCCCACTGTGGGCAGCTCTGTGTCTCCTCACTCAGTGATGGCCAGCTCAAGGCAACCCAAAGATTTATTCCTATTTCTTTTCCATCCCATCCCAACTTCCTCGCCTTTTTCCGCCCCCAAACCACTTTGCAGTGCTCGATGTTCATACCCAGGCAATGCCCATTTTGCTCAAGGTTCATATCCAGGCAAGAAGAGAATTTTCCACTCTAAAAGAGGTGAAAAGGGGGAGAAATAATTCTTTTTATCTCCTGTTCAGCTGAAGAGCACGAGGTGCCCCCACCTCCTGCATCCCTGTGGGATGCTCTTCATCCCAGTGTGCTGTTCCACACCCAGCTGCTGGAGATCACTGGTTCCAGGGAGGGGAAAGAACTGAATCTCAGGGGCTGTAAATTAAAGCTGTGCTTGCCAAGGGGCTGGTGAATCAAATATCTGAACTGGAAGCAGGCAGATTTATGCCACAGGCTGAGGGTGCCAGCTTTCCTTGGGTTTGCTCCAGTGCCAGCCGGGCATGACCTGAAGCAGCTCTTCACTTTCCTGGCCTTTACATTTCCAAGGTCAGGTGTGTGCTGCTTGTTTGAATCCTGCTCTCAGCTGGTGCTAAATATCAAGGGAAGGAGCTGCCAGATGTTCTCGTGGGCAGGAGAGGCTTTTTTTCCAGCAGAAAAAACCTTTCTGGTGGTGCTCAGGACACGGGATGTCAAAGAATCATTGAATCATTCGGGTTGGAAAGACCTTGAAGATCATCAAGCCTGACCATCGACCCACCACCCTGTTCACCACCCGAGTGCCACATCCACATGTTTTTGGACATCTCCAGGGATGGGCACTCCAAACCTCCCTGGGCAGCCCCTGCCAAGGCCTGACCACCCTTTCCAGGCACAAATCCCTCCTGCTGTCTCCCCTGGCCCAGCCTGAGGCCGTTCCCTCTGCTCCTGTCCCTGTTCCCTGGAGCAGAGCCCAACTCTCCCCTGGATCCATCAGGGAGCTGCAGAGCCACAAGGTGCCCCCTGAGCCTCCTTTTCTCCAGGCTGAGCCCCCCCAGCTCCCTCAGCCCCTCCTGCTGCTCCAGCCCCTTCCCAGCTCCATCTCTGGACACCTCCAGCCCCTGCATGTCCTTCTTGTCCTGAGGACCCCCAAACTGAGCACCGTGGGATTCCTTTCCCCTTGGCACAGTCACCCTCCCACAGGAGATGCTTCCCTTTGGAAAGGAGCAGAGTTGCTTTGTTTTCCAGGGAAAAAAGGTGGGGGAAATGTATCAATTCATACAGGTTTTTAAATCCTCATATTTTTGAGTGCTCTGCTCCCGTGTAAGCACCAGAAAGCTCCATTTTTGGAGGAAAACCTCAGTAAAGATGGATAACTTGAGGAAAGCTCAACAAGCAGGATGAGCTCCAAGTGAGCTATTCCTTGTAGGTGGGACTGATGAGACAACACAGCTGCTGGGTTCCATATGCAGGAAACTTCCTAACCTTTGGAACACGTGGCCCAGTTAAAAATAATCCTCCCAGCACCACTTTCCCAGCTTCTGATGTGCTTTTTCATCTCCTCAAACAACCTCCCATGAAAGGCACCCCCGGGAGATGTGCAGCCTCCCTGGGAAGTGCTGGGAGCTATCTCAGGTGCCAGTGTTAGAAGCCTATAAATAGATGGCTTGGATCCTCCTGAAACACAGCCTGGACATCAAGGCTGCTGGGCTGTGTCCAGCTGTGATTCTCCACATCTGTCCTGTCACCCATGGGGGCTGGAAGATGGTGCTCAGTAGAAGCTGTTGGCCCCAAGACCTTCTGCATGTCAAGCTGGGCTTCCCTAATCCTCAGGAAGAGAAATTTGCCTCCTAAAAAAGCTTTGGGTTGGTATCAAAGATGGGTGTTGGCTGAAGTTCTCCTGAGGATGGGGGGTTTTAGGGGTCTGAGTGTCCAAATCCAGCACTGGTGATCCTTCTCCATTTCTGATTTCAGAAGAAACCCCAAAATCTGTTTGTTAATATTTCTGCAGGAAAAGCTCCAAGGTACAAAATGAGCCCCTCGAGGCTCGGGCTGGACCATAAAAGTGCCACAAATCTCAGTCACACAGTGATTTGTGTCCCACCACAGCTCCCAAAGCCTTGGCACACCGAGACCCTCGCTCCCTCTGGGCCATGGAGGAGGACACTCCTTCCTTCCCGTTACCCACCATGGATTCCAAGCATGCAGGAACTTCAGGGAGAGCAGAAGGAGTGGTGGGAACATCTCTCCTGGTCCTCCCCAGGCCACAGTCACCGTTCCCCCTGGATTGCTGGAGCAGACCAGCTCTTTCCATCAGTGCCTCCTGGTTGGGCTCGTGTCCACCTGGCCTTGGCCAAGGGATGATCTTGGCTGAGGTGTCTTCTCTAGGCTGGCCTGGAGAATCTTCTGCTTCTCTTCCCCTCCAGCACTGGGGACAGGGGATTGTCACCCAGTGTCATCTCCCTGCCCAGCTGCTCTGCCAGGGGTGGCCTCAAGGCTTGATTCCCACTGGAGATTCCCAGCAAGCCACTGCTTTCAGGATGGCCAATAATTTGATTTTTGGGCTCATTTCGAGCCCCGGCTGTTAAAAAGAGAAAGGATGTGGGGAGAAATGGGGGTTTTAAAACTTCCAGGGAAAAATGACTGGAAGCTTTTCCCCCTCTTTCCTTACCCAGGAGGTTTTGGGAATTGTCCCACCCCTCTGACTATTCCAGGGAATACCATTCCCCCTTTCCAGTTGCAGAGATGCCCTTTGATTCTCCCCTGTGTGGCTGTGCTAAAAGCTGCCTTTTCCTCCAAATTTCTTGGTTTCCCCTTGATTTCAATCTCATTTAACTCTCCCTTCTGGAGAACATTCTGCAGCAAAACTGGATTTTTTTTTTTTTCCCCAAGGGGTTAACAGTGTTCTGGCTGCTTAAAAAATGAAACTATTAAGGGAAAATAGCAGTGAGGTGGATCACAGCGAAGAGGAGGAGTGTTCCTGCACGCTCACTTAACAGCAGCAAGTGTTATCTTGTTCCTAAACGTGCTTTTGAGTGGGTTGATAGGAAGAATATGGCACTGAGTGAGCACTGAGCCTTGTCAAAGAGTGATTTTCAATACAATCTACACGATGACAGACTAAGGCGAAGCCACTGCCTGTGAAAAGGCTTATTAGGATGCCAGGAAAGGCTTTTTCTGCCAACTCCAGGGCTGATCAGAGCTCTTGGGAGGGATGAAATCACGGAATGTGATGTGGAGGGGGGTCTTGTGGTCCTCTAAATCAGCCTCAGCCCGCCAGAGCCGGGGGGCAGAGCATAAATTGGCCCGAACCCTCTGGAGTGATGGGGTTTTCCAGCTGGGCCCTTCCCTTGCCTTGGAATCCGGGGTGGGTAATATGGGATGGAAGGAGTGTCCTTCCCCATGACCCAGAGGGAACGAGGGTCTCGGTGTGCCAAGGCTTTGGGAGCTGTGGTGGGACACAAATTACTCTGTGACTGAGATTTGTGGCACTTTTATGGCCCAGCCCGAGCCTCCAGGGGCTCGTTTTGTACCGTGGAGTTTTTGCTGCAGAAACATTCGATCCTCGGCTGTGATTTGTAAGGTTATAAATCTTACCTCGCTCTTTGTGGAGATTATAAATCCTAGGAAAGCCCTGACTACAATCAGATGGAAAGGAGGGCTTGTGGAGGATCCGAGCTGCAAATAAAGTGGGAGAAAATATAGGTGGAAGAGCAGAAATAATTGCAGCGTGTCCCCTGGTCTCCTGCTGCTCAATAGTGGAATAGCGGAGGGAAAGGAGCAGGAAAATCCCCCTTTTTAGCGTTTGCACTGAAGCGAGGAGCCACTAGATGGCAAGAACACCCTGCCAGCAGCTGGGCTGCACCGGGATGGTGCTCAGGGTGCGGAATTTTGGGGACATCCCGAGCCACGTTTGATGTGTGGATGTCTCTGCCCCTCCAGTCGCCCCCTGAGTGCTCCCAGCTCCTTGCTGTGACATTTGGCTCAGGGCTGGTGCATTTTTAGCATCTTTTCATGGCAGGGGTTTGACTTCTCTCCTCCAACACTCATCTGGGCAGGGGGAAATCTTCTCTGATGCTGCATTTTGGCACAGGCACCGCCAAAAAAGGCTGTTTTGCTGATGCCCTGCAGGCTTTGTGTCCCCACTGCAGCGATGGAGAGAAGGTCCACGACTTGGCCAGTGGTCTCAGTGAATTTAAAACCTCTTTTCATGCTCATTCTTGGGCTGCCTGATTATTTCTTCTTTCTTCCTTTCACTATTTTTTTGTGCTTTAGGGAAGATCCTCCATTTAAATCTCAAAATTGCATCTGGGACAAGAGGCAGGTCAAGAGGGTTCCCAGCGCTGCTTTAGGGTCCTGACCATCTCCAGGAGATCTGCTGACTGTCCTGTGTGGTTTTATCCACTTATATACCCTATTTATAAAGTTTAGTTCCCCTGAGGGAGTAAAACCACATCAGCCCAGATTTTCCAGGACCGAGTGGCACAAAAATACCTGGAATTGGGTTAAAGGATCCTTGACCCTGGTAATATTTTATCTGGAACCCACGTCACTCTGGGTGCAGGTTCTCAAGCTGGGCCGATCCCCTGCACAGCCCCAAATCCCTGGGGAAACACGGGAATATTCGGGGCTTGGATTTCTTTTTTTCCAAGCTGAATTTCCAGGCATTTCCTCGTTTCCCATGGAGGGCAAGTGCTGATGTTTGGCAGGGAATGGTGCAGGTTTATGTGTTTATAAACTGCTGAAGGCGGCCCCGATCAGCGCTCGGAGCTTTTTATCGCCCATAAATCCCCACGACTGCAACACTTTATTGCACCACGAGCTGACAGGTGGCTGCTCCCTTTACAACCCTTAAAACACCCTGTTTCTCTCGGGCTTTTTGTCCTTTTTATGCACCTCCAAGGACTGGGAATGCAGGGGTTGCCTCCAAGCAACTCCCTGGTCCTTGGGGGTCCCTTCCAGCTCGGAATATTCGGTGGGCGAGGTCAAACCACCACACTTTGTGACGGTAAACTGGGTAAAATGTTAATAAATGGCACCGGGGGGATGATTTCAGAGGGTTGGAACTGGAATTGGGGGTGCCTGGAGGAGGGAATGGCATGCTATGCATGGAAGGGTGAACATCTGCATGGCTGCACATCTGCACGGCTGCACATCTGCACGGCTGCACATCTGCATGGCTGAACTGCTTCGTCATCCCTCGCGTGGCTGTGGGAGAGGGAGGCAGGAGCAGCGCAGAACTCCTGGATGGGCTGGGAGGAGGAGGGAAGCAAACCCACCGTGATTTTGGGGATTCTGAGCCTGAGAGGGGGTGTCGAGCAACCCTGGAGTTTGGACTTCACCGTGCCCCGTGCTGGACTGGCACTCAGCCTTTGGGGAGTCTCCCCTGGGCATCCAGCTGATCCTAAAGCACTTCAGCTCGCTGGGAAGTTCAGGGATGGATTCACACTCCTCCTGCCTCTGATCTCAGAAGCGCGGGACTCACTCCTAATGATTTCCCCGGCGGCTGCAGCGGGAGCTTCTCTGGCTCGGGAGTTCCTTATCTCTCCGCAGGGGAACGACGAGATAAGGGAGTCGGCGGGGGCGGATCTTGGGAGGTGGAAGTTCTGTGTGTGTGCCTGGGAACTTCTACATCCTCCTGGCACGTCTGCCTCACCCTGCAGAGGCCACTGGATCGATTTTCCCCCCGGGATTGATGCTCATCCAGCACCCGGCGCTCCCGTGGGTGCAATCCAGGGCTGTTATCAGTGGGCGCTGCTCTCCTGCTCTTCCTCCCCTTATCGATTTTGGGAAGGGGCAGCTAAAAAACCCGCTGAACATCCTGTTGTCTTCCTGATGTCTTTGGGTGGGCCAAGGGCTCTCCGGCCATCCCTGGGGTGCAGCAGCAGGCTGGAAGCACGAGATGCCCTGGCCTGGAGCAGCCCTTGGATGCGCTGTGGGAAGAGGGATGCACTTTTGGGGACAGGTCGGGACTCATTCCCCAGTTCCTAACAGTGGGAAGGAAGGCGAGGCGGCTCCTGGTGCAGCCCAGGAGGGGTCAGCAGAGCCCAAGGATCGGGAGCGGAGCGGGCAGGGAATCCCTGGGCAAAGAGGCAGGAGAAGGGAGATCGCGGAGCGCCCACTGGGACCAAGCTCAGCAGCGCAGAGCACGGGCAAGCGGCCGTGGGAACCACAGCAGGACCTCGCAGGGTGGTTCAGACGAGGAATAGCAGCTTTCCGTGGGAAGCTCCCGCATCCCTTCGGTCCCGCCATGAAACCATTCGACGCCGAGCAAAGGAAATTAATGAAAGCTAATTAATAGCAGAGGCAGTGTTGGGGAGGTGGGTTGGAGAGGGCTGCCAAGCTGCAGCAAAGCTTCAAAGGCTTTAGGATGCAAATCTCCGGCGCTGGAACATCCCGAGGGTCGGCGGAGGGACGTGTCCCTTCTGTCCCCCCGCGGGGCGCTGGGCACAAAGGTGGCACTTCTGTTTCCCTCCCCCGCAGAAATGCGATGCTGGGGAAGAGGCAGTGCCGAGTTCAGGCCCTGAACAGATGGCCTGGGCCACGCCAGACCTTCACACCGGCGCTGGCGAGGGCAGGGAAGTGACACAAACCAGTTGCTAATTAGTAATTAATCGGTGAAGTGTGCGGAAAGCAGGAGGCTGCGGCAGATGACGGGGCTGGGGGGGGGTGGGCGAGCGGCTGGTGCCCCCAGGAAGAGGCAGAGAGGGTGTTTGTTTGTTTGTTTGTCTGGTTTTTTATCTGCTGGGAAAGCAGAGCCGGGATTTGCTGCTCCACATCCTCCTCCCGGCCCTCCCGGGGGTTTGTCCAAGTGGGTGATTTTTAGGAGCAGTCTGGGCCCTTCCCACGGGAACTGGAGAGTGGCCTGGGGGGTTCTTTGGGGCACCCACCCTCTGCCACAGCACCCAGTTTGCTCTGGGGTCCTTTGTGAGGGTTGTGGGCAGCACAGTGGAGGTTTCCTTCTTTTTGGTGAAGGGAAACCCCCAAAAGCCACACCTGGGTGAAGGAAATGGATAAATATCTCCAAGTTTGGCCATTCACATCTAGGCATGGCCACTACAGGTATTTGGCCATGTCCAGCTTCCCCTTCTTGGTGGGATGTATGTTAGGATGGAGGTGGAAATTTCTGTCTTCCCTCTGTCCTGGTGTAACATGGAGCTGTGCCAGGGCAGGGTTAGGCTGGATCTCAGGGAAAGGTTCTTCCCCCAGAGGGTGGTGGGCACTGAGCAGGCTGCCCAGGGCAGTGGGCACAGCCCCAAGGCTGCCAGAGCTCCAGGAGGGTTTGGACAATGCTCAGGGACAGGGTGGGATTGTTGGAGTGTCTGTCCAGGGCCAGGGGTTGAACCCAATCCATGTGGGTCCCTTCCATCTCAGGATATTCTATGGATATCTTTGGAATATCTCTCATTTCCCCCCTCTGACTCCAGCAGCTCATTTGCAAAGGAAAAGGACCCTCCAAGGCTGGTTCTTGCTCTTTGTGCACTCAGGGCTGGAGCCAGGAATGGATGAGGGCAGGATGCAGCACTGACACCCCCTGAGCATCCACCCCCACCTTTTCCATGGCTTTCCCCTTTCCCAGGGGGATGTGGAGCCCTGTCCTTGCCCTGTGGAACTATCCAGGTTATCCTGGAGCCTGCTCAGCTTTTCTTCCGCTCCTCGGGTTTCGCTTGTGCTGACGGGCCCCAGGAGGCAACTTTGCACCTTCCCTGGAGCAGAGCAAGGGAAAGCACAGCGGAAGGGATGGTGCTGAGAAAGCAAAATGGGGGAAAAAAGGCTGCAAAGCAGAAGGGACTGGACAGCTGAGGTGACTCGTGTTGCCATTTAAGGGACACGAGTGCCTGATGTGTTCGGACAGGGCTGGGAATGCTGCTGGTGGCTGGGGGGGCCCCTCCTACAATGGCTCTGTTCCACCCAAAATTAACTTCTCTTGGGCTTCTTGGAGAGACCAGGCAATTCCAGGGGTTTCCAGCCTTTTTGGAAGTCCTAGCAGCTCGCCCAGCCTGGCAGGTTGAAAAGGAGAAGCTGTGAGCCCCCGAGGGATGTGGTGAGTTTTCCAGGTCCCATCTGCTGCACCAAGTGGGGGTCTCCCCATTTTTGGGGGTTCTTGGTGTGCCAAGCCTTGTGTCCATCGTTCACCTGCATCTCACTGGCTCTTTCTGGCCTTTCCCTTGGGATTTGGTGGCCTGAATTTGCCTGGGCTTTTCTGGGGAGCGGGAGCAGACCGGGGATGTGTCAAGTCCCTTTTTCCCACCCCGTAACCTGTAGTTCCTTAGTTCTGGAGTCAAAAAACCAGGGAATATCTCACCAGCTGATGCTTTTACACCCTCAGTTGACCCAGCCAATGCTGGAATCAGGATCAGAAGTCTGCAGCAACAGCCTAAAGTGGTGTCTTTAACCAAAATTGGCTCTGCTTCCCACCTGGCTGCTGAATCCCAGTGAAGTGCTGGGCCTTAATGAGGATGCTGGAAGCAAACAGAGCCCGCTGCTCTTTGCCATCCACCTGGATCCCTCTGAATCCTCTTGGATGTCCCTCTCCTGTGTATGTTTACCCAAAACCTTGCCCACAATCTCATGTTTATGGAAGCAGCTGCAGGCTTCTCCCTGCCCATCCTGCTGGGACTCACCCATCTCCTGCCATTCCTTACCCATCCACATCACCCTGGGTGCTGCAGCGTGTCATTTTTTTAGCTCACTGACCCCTTTTTTCAAGCTGGATACCCTGGGAAAAAGGTGGGGAGTGTGGAAAACATCCCCTGCTCCATAAGGAACCAGAGGATCGCTGTCTTGGAGGACTTGGGATGGCTGGAAACACCTGAGCTCCCAGGGAGAAGGGCTGTCAGGCAGCTGTTTGCACATTATTCCTGTTTATTTTCTTTAAAGCCAACGCTCCAGAGACTTCCTTTTCTTGCCTGATGTGGATTAAGGTATTTGCAGCTCCGGGTGATGATAGACTGGCTGAAACATCCCAGTGCCCTCGTGTTCCTGATGGAAACATCAAGGCAGACAGGTCCTTGCTAATGAGCCACCCTGCCCTAACGAGCTCGTGTTTACAGGCTTGGGAAAGGAGGGAAAAAAATATAGGAGAGAGTCAGAAAGTACAGCCGTGCATCATCATCCAGACACGATTCCCGTTTATTAAAGGCTCGTTTAATCTGGATGCTTTTCCCAGCCATCCCGACCTGCTATTTCAGCCCTCGTTTATCATCCCAAACAAGGAAGGGAGGAAAATAACCCCCCTCCAAAGGCAAAAAAAACAATTAGCTGGGAACGAACCCCTTGTAACGGCTTCATTTTAATTACAAATAAAAAGCTCCAAATAGGCCTATCATGCAGAAATAAAAAAATTGGGATGCTTGGCTTGGTGCAGATGCTTTCCTTTGTGCAAATAAATGGCTGTTATGGCTTCATCTCTGTTTATTGGGATGCAAAGAGAAGCGGGAGAGCAGCTGTGGAGCAACCCGGGAGGTCTCCCCGTGGCACATCTGGGGTTGGTGGGGCCGTGGCCTCCCCTCAGCTGAGCTCAGAGAGCCCCGGGCTGGGGGGGGCACATGGAGGGGGATAGAGGTGATGGGGGGAGTGGGAATTTGAGCATCCAACCCCCTGTTCCTGGGGATAAACCCCAGGCAGGGTGGTGGGATTGTATCCTGTGGTGTAAATGAAGTGTTGCTGGAGAGCTGCTGGCTCCAGGTACCCAAATTGGACGGAATAAACGGGATGATCCCTCGGGAGTGGTGTTTGTATCTCTAGGGAATTGTTGTCCCAAGGCAGAGCTGGTCTGGGCAAGTCTGGGTTTCAGATCCCACAAAAATCACTCCAACCAGTAACAGTTTGGAGTCAAATCCCATTAAAGTTCAGTGTTATTTTCAGGGATTTGGATTCCAGATGGAGCTGGGAGCACTGGTTTGTGTTTTGGGTGCCTGGGATTCTCTCCCTGTGAGCTTCTCTTCCATGTCTGGAATTCTTTTTAACAAGGAGGAGCTGGGAAGTGGATTTGTGCCTCAGGAGTGACATTTCCAGGCTGGAGCAAAGGGTGAGGGTGATCAGTGATGGGAATTCTGGAGTCTTGCATCCATATCCATGAGAAACAGGGCAAGGAGGGAGCAGGACACCCCCAATAATGGGTACCCCAAAACCAGGGATGGATGTGGCTGGGTCAGTGCTGGTCACCCAAAGCATCCTCCGTCCTTACTGGGGGGATATCCGGGATGAAATCCAGGGATAAAAATCCTCCCCATCCAAGCAGAGCCACTGGAAAGGCTGAGCCAGAGGTTTTGCAGCTGGGAATTAATAACACACTCTGGGAATGGCAGAAAGTTTGGGAAAGGAAGGGGATTGATTTCTCCACAAATTCAATCCAAGGAAGATCAGGAGGGTTTCCCTTCAGCCTGGCTTGTTTTGGGAATTCTGTGTTGATTTGCTGGCCAGGAATTGGGAAAGAGATAGAAAGGGAGAATTCATTATTTTCCCACCTGGTTTGACCCGTGGCAAGATGGATTTGGATATTTTAGGACTGTGCAGAGGGATCAGTGGCCTGGGGGTGAAAACGCTGCTGCTTTGGGATGGAAATGATATTTTGGTAAAGTTTCTTCCTTTTTTTGGGGTGAAGGGAAAAAACCCAAAAGACAAAAGAGGCTCTTTTCTCACTGAACCAAGCCCAAACCTGTTTCCAACTTGTGGCTTTTAATTCTCTCTGTGACTGTTTTGACTATTTCTCTACCTTATGGAGCGGGGAAAAAAACCCCTTTCCTGACATTTCACCCTGCTCTTGTCGAGAGAGGCGGAAACCTGGATGTTTCCCCCTGAAACCGGGGCGGGGGGAGCGACGGGGACACCGACCCCATATAAATGTCATCACGGGAGGTTTAAAGCACAAACCAACCCGCCCCCAAAAGCAGCAGCGGGGCCGGGAAGGCTCAGCCGGAGCTTTTTGACGGCTCGGATTTGCGTGTCACCGAGCCTCGGCGAACGGCTATTGTGTTGATTTTTCTAAAGATTCGCAGCCATCAGAGAAATGCGACATAATTACTGCCCTGTTCATCGACCGCCGGCATCGCGAAGCCGGCGGCGGCGGGGATTAACCCCGTCCCTGCCGGGCTGGATCCCTCCTGCCTTCGCTTCCCACAGCACTTGTGGGAATAACCCAGTTCAGGTTATTTCTCACCTCGCACCCAAAGCATCCCTGTGGATTCGTTGATGTGGATGAGGGGGTCGAGTCTGCCCTTGGCAAAGGTGTAGATGGCACCGAGTTGGGGGGGAGTGTTGACCTGCTGGAGGGTAAGGAGGGCTCTGCAGAGGGAGCTGGATGGATGGATGGATGGGCTGGATCCAATGGGTGTTGGATCAACTTGGGCCGACAAAACCAAGTGCCAAGTCCTGCCCTTTGGCCACAAGAACCCCACGGAGCTCTGCAAGGTGGGGACAGGGTGGCTGGAGAGAAAAGGGACCTGCTGATGGACAGCAGCTGAACCTGGGCCAGCATGTGCCCAGGTGGCCAAAAGGGTCAGTGGCATCCTGGCCTGGAGCAGGAATGGTGTGGCCAGCAGGACCAGGAGGTGGTTCTGCCCCTGGGCTGGGCACTGGGGGGACCTC
>JAWMRC010000263.1:0-16219 GCA_035584755.1 Thripadectes ignobilis
CTTCGGCATCAAAGGGGCCGGAAGGTCCCCCTGGCGCCAGGGGATTGGGGACGGGGGGCGGCTTGCGGTGGGGAAGGGGACCCGCCCGACCCCCCCCCCCGGGCTCGGCCCTGCCCGGCGGGGCGGCTGCGGGACCCCCCCCCGGCCCCGATGGGGGGGTATTGTCCCCGGCATTGTTTTAAGCCCTTCATGTGCAGCCCCGCGGAAGCCTTCGGGGAAGGGGGCGGAGGGGGCCGGGGGGCTCCTCCCGGCACAAAAGGGCCCCACGGTGGAGGAGGGTCGTTCCCCGACGGGGCCGGGGCCCGGCTCCAGGCGGGGGTCGCGGCAAAGCAGCCCCCACCCCCTCTCGCCCCCCTCCCTTTTTCCTCCCCGCCTGCCTTTTCTGGAGACTTTTATTTTTAGGCTGGAGATGGGTTGAAAATAGCAGCGATCCCCCCTCCCTTCCCTCTCCCACCGAGTCCCCGATGAGCCACCCCCTCGCCTTCCTGCCTGCCCGACGGGGCGGGCGGCCGAGCCCCGGTGCTCCGGGGGGCTCGGGGCGGGGCGGCCGCGGCTCCCCCCGCCGCCTCCTTCCCTGCCTCGCTCCTCGCTGCAAGTAGAGGCACGGAGCGGCCCCTCCGCGCCGCAATTAACTCTTAACGAGGAAAAGCCGCTGCCGCCCGCCCGCCGCGCCGGGGGCTCCGCTCGGCTCCCCCCCCGCCACCCCCATCCCGGCTCCGGCAAAAAGAAAAAAAAAATTTAAAAAAAAAAAATTAAAATTTAAAAAAAAAAAAAATTCCCCGAGAGGCGATTTTGGCCCGCGGAGGGACGGGCTGCGCTCGGGGCGGGGCGGGCGCGGCTCTCCCCGAACCCACGCGGGGATCGGGATGGGGGTCGGGGCCGCGGGGTTTGGGGGTCTCCGGGTGCTGCGGGGGTGGGATGTGGTGGGTTGTAGCGGGAGTTTTATTAGTAGCTAAGTATTTGTTTGTTAGGGGGGTTGGCGTGGGTTTGGGAGTTTTTTCCCACTCCCGATGAAGAGCCACGTGGGAGAATTTGTTGGTAAATAAATTTGATGTTCGTCGGGAATCCGAAGTTTTGGGAAGCCGAAGAAAAGAGATGCACATGCCCCAGGACGTGTGTGTGTGTGTGTGTGCTCTGTGCTTCAGCCTGCTCGGAAACTCATTAAAAGGAATGATAAAAATCCTGGGAAATGGTTATTTAAAGCAAAATGCCTTTAGCTTTGCCTCCTGTAGCCGAGGCGTTCTGTGATCCCGGGATTTTTGCCTTCCAACCGTGGGGCTGCTGCTGCTCACCAGGGAAAGTTCGGTTCCCATCCTTCCAGCTGCAGGACTTGGCTCTCCTGGAAGTACCAAACCAAATCAGCCTTTGTGGGAGCTCTGCTGCTTCCATGTGCCTTTTCCTGACGTTTCCAGGGGGTGAGCCAAGCTCCACGTTCACAGGTGAAAAGAAGAGAGCGATGAAATTGGGAAAGAAACTTCCTGCAGCTCAGAAAAATGCATTTCAAGCTTTTCCTGGGTGAAAACCCGAGCAGGCACCTTCCTGCTGTGCCCCCCCCAAAACCCGGAGCTAAAATAAATGATCCACTATCTGCTTTGGATCCATCTCTAATCCTCACCAGGCACCTTTTGTTGTTGCTTTTATTGGTTTACTCGATACCTTCCCTGTGTAACACAATCCTGTGCAGGGATGAAATGAAGGAAACAAAAAATAATTTAAAAAAAAGGGGAAAATAAGGAAAAAAAAGTCCCAACAAAGAGGGAAGTCTTCAATTTAGATCAGAAACAAGGCAGGCTATCAGTCACCCTCCTTCCCCTGGCTGGAGCATTCCAGATGCGAGGTATTTAGGGAATGCAAACAGCAGGGAACTAAATCATTGATCTGCTGGGGGGCAGAGCTGGGGCAAAAGGGGCTGCCCCCAAGCCCAAAATGCCCCTGTCCGGGGCAAAGGCAGCCCTGAAACTGCCCCCCAGCAAAGGAAACAGTTCCCTCCTGGCTGATTTCAATGTTTCCAACAAGTGCCACACAATTCCAGTGGGATTGCTGGAGCCAGGGAAAGGCTGAGCAGTAAGTTTGCAACCCCGGGCACTGGGGCTTGGAAAACCCTCCGTGGGTTTTTGCTCCCCCAGGAGCTTCTTCAATCGGGTTGGAGTTTTTAAAATCCCTCTGGAAAGTTGATTTTTTTGGTGTGAGTTTAGAAATGTTTTCTTTAAATTTTTACTGCCCCATTCTCCCACCAACAAAAAGCTGCTTCTGATTTAACTCATAAAAGCTGATTTGGGGGAAAGTTGGATTTTTTAAAAAAAGATTTAAAGCTTTGAATCAGACAGAAATGGTCTTGATGAGTTTTTACAATTTATCTGCAGGTTCTGAGAGTTTTTGTTGCCACTTGGGAGCTGGGGGAAATTTCTTAAGGGGGAAGGTTGAAACTGGGTGGTGAAAAATACAGCTGAGATTTCCCCAGAATGGGGATTTGATTCAAAACTATGTAATTCCTGCAGCCTGCTGAAGTGTTGTTGAGGCAGAATATATCTAAAAATATATCTGAAATAAAAACTACTTGTTATGAGAGATTAGCTGTAAACAAGAAGAGATTCTATTCTGTTCTTTTTCTCCCAGTTATCATTTAAATCTTTCCTTAATTTGATTTTTTTGTGTGTGTGATTATTTTTTAATTTCTGGTGATATCACCAGTATTTAATTTGGACAACATTAAAGATGCACTCAGAAACCTCAGAAACTTTGGGGGAAAAAAATCTCCATTTCTGAAAGTTTGAAAATATTTATTAATTGTTTTCTAATAAATAAGGGCTGAAAGTTTTCAGCAAAAAACACAGGTCATAAAGGAGGACAAAAATGAGAATTTTCTTTGCACAGAATCTGTTTCAATCAGCTCTCAACAAGCAGAAATAATCCGAATATGCAGCAAAGCTGTCCTTAAACCAGAGGTGAGAATTCAGCAGAGTGAAAAGAGTCAGGGTCACAGTTGGGAAATATTTCCTTTTCCTTAAGTGGAATCCCAGTTTAAACCACCTTTTGTTCACTTTTTACGATGTGGAAAATATTCCTGACTGGAAAAAGCAGCTCATATCTAAGATCCACTCTGTCAGACCTCGTGGTGATCAGTTTGCTAAGAGGCAGCATTGCTCTGCATGCCCGGTTTGCTTTCAAACAAAACGAGGCGTTGGGGTGGATGGTTGGGGATCTCCTGCTCCTCTGGCTCTTTCAAACCTCCGCTTGGCACTGGGATGCGGCTCGGTGGGAGCTCTGGGGCAGAGGAGCATCCCCAGCCCCAGGGAAGGGGCTGAGCCGTGCCAGGAGCCCTTTGGCTCCCTCAGCACTGGCAAGTTCAGGGAAGGTGGAAATGGTTAAACCTGCAACTTGCTCCAGGATCTGCCTCTTCCCTAAACATTTGAGTGCTTCGCTTCAAAACAAAGCAAACACTGCCATAAACCCTGCCTTCAAAATCGACTCCCTTCTTGAAAAATCCTTCAGCTCTGGTCCTGAAAAACCTGGAATCTCTTTCAAACGACCCCAACAGAAAACCACAACCACCCAACCCTTGGCTTCTCCTCTCCATCTGCTGCCTTGCCCTTTGTGGGCTCCCACCAGGGCAGGGAGCTCAGCCCCACCGAGCTGCTTCCCACACCTCCTGCCACACCGATTCCCCACTGGGGCTTTGGGAACACACAGGGAAATGTTCAAGTTGCAACCAAACAAAGTTGCTTGGGAGAGATTTGATTCCCCTCCTCCAATGGAAATGGTTTGGGGTTGGGTTGTTTTGGGGCGGGGGGTTACAGTCATTTTCTTTGTGTGAGTGGTAAAAGGCTAAATGTAAGGAAAGGAAATTCCTTATCAGAATGAGCCCTGAGAAGCTGTTGTTGAGGTAATCCCTTTAATTCAGAATTTTCCCCTCTAATGAAGATGCCACTACTTCTTATAGCAGGCTTTTTTAACCTGTCAGTTCAGGGGGGTTTCCCCTTCAAAAATACCCAGGAGCAGCTGGAGCAGCCATTTCTCCTACAGATGGCTGGGGGGAAGAGTTTTGGTCTTGGGAGGATGCTGAACTGCACTAGCAGAGTTGGGAAGCATGGTGGGGGATGAATCCTGCCGTTGCTGAACTCCCCCTGACCTTATTCCGGGTACGAGCCGCTCTTTTGAACCCCCCTCCAACCATTTGCAGCACTCACAAAGCCCAGACGAAACGTTTGCCCTTCAGTAAATGGGAGGGTTTGTATCGGGTTGCCTTCGGGTCGAAATAAAAGGGGTTTCTCTCCGGTTTCTGCTCCCCCAGTATGAATTTGGGGGGCCCTATAATTTGGAGCCGCTGTTTCAATGCCCTGCAGAGCAGCGGGTTCTGCAGCCCTCCCTGCTCTCAGCCCTGCACTTTCCAAGCTCCCCGGAGCAGGAGGCAAGGAAGGGCTCACACACTAATTCCATGGCGTTTCCCCCTAATTCTTTATACCCAAAACAAGTGTTTCCCGGGAGGGGGGGAACCTCCACGGCAACACTTTCTGTTGTGGGTCACTTTAAAAAATATAGGTCATTTCACAATCCAAACCTTGACCCAAACCCCAGCACGGGCTGCCAGAAAAGGGATGTGGGAGAGCAGAAAGGGCACGAGATAGAAATAATTCCACGTTACTGAACCAGCCACTTGGGCAGGAACCCAGCCATGGACCGGGATGGGGAATTCCTTGTCCTGCTGGTAGACACTTGGGATTTAGCAGGGCTGATTATTTCCTGCAGCTCCAGTGCCCTCGTCTCTCCAGCTGCTCAGTTCTGCTTCTATCTTTGCTCAAGGGGAGAATAAAGGATGTTTTTCACAATCAAATCGTTGCCCCAAGGTAAAGCACAGGTAGTTTTAATGCTGGAGCGAGTCTGGATCACCCCTCCAGCCTCTGGAAGCAGCAACAGCAGAGCTAAAAGTTGCAGTTGGGGGATTTTTGGGTGCAGCTCCATGGTCCAAATGAACCTTCCCCGTGTGGATGCTTCAAATAAAAAAACCAGATAGGTGGAATTTAGTTCCAAAGGCAGGTGGGCACTCTGGGTGTGCTTTTGGTTCCAGCAGTGACAGTCCTGTAGGTCCCTGTTTCTGGGGGGGGATGACAAGGATTTAGGGAAAAAAGAAACAAGCAGAGCATGCAACAAGGAGAATTCTCTATTCCCAATGTTTTCTAGTTCCCATTTTCAATTGTTGTGGTGTTTCTTTCCTCCCCAAAGGACTGGCAACCAGGAAGGCTCTGAGACATCCTCCCCAGCGAGCTGAATTCCTCAAGAACACCCTCTGGAGCCTTAAAAGGCCCTCGGGAAGGGGATTAGGAGCCAGGCAAGCCCTCACTGCCTTCAGCTGGAGCCCAAGCTGCTCTCTGTGTTGCTTTTCCCTGGCAGAGTCCTGGCACCCGGGATCATTCCCCCTCCTTTGCTCTGTGAGATCCAGAAGATTCCATACAGGAGCCAGGACAGAGCCCTGGGAAGGGAGGGGAAAGCTGGGCACGGGCTGTGGGGTCAGGGTTTGAGGGAAACAAGCTTACATTTAGGATTTGTGCTCTGCAGAGGTGTGACAGGACAAGGGAGAATAAAACATGACGAGTTTCCTCGTCTGCAAGATGTTCCTGGAATTTTAGGGAGAGGAATGAGCTCCCAAGAAAAGCTTTGAGCCTCTGTGCCTTCCATAGCAGCAAAGTTAAGAACAGAATCGGTGCTGGGTCAGGGGTGGAGTTGGAATGATGCTCCAATCCCAATGATTCCAGGGAGAAAAGCTTAAAATTCCCCCCTTCCTCTCTCCCTGTGATTCGAGGAGCAAATGCTCGATTGTAGCTGGATACGATCTGGAATCTCAGATCAGCCCAAAGCTTGGACAGGACATGATTTTCACTGGGATGTGCAACCCCTGAAATGCACCCCTGGCACAGCTGAGGTGCCCTGGGCAGTGCCATGGAAAACAGCAGCTGAAGAGCTCTGCTCCAGAGGGAAAGGGAAAATCCTGCTCCCTGGGAATAGGAGGGAGCTGCAAACTGTGCCATGGAAGGAGAGATGTGAGAGCTGATGCAGCAGCACCACACCAACTCTCCTGTTTGATTTGCAGGGAGACAAATCCCACAGGTGGGTGGCACCTGAGCCAAGGTGTCCCTGTGCCACTCTGGGATGCAGCTGAAGCTTGGAAGTGACAGGAGAAGGCAGCAGAAAACTCAGACAATGTGACAAGGGTCGTGCTGCTGGGACTGGGGTGGGCTGAGGCTGGAGGAGAGCAAGGTTTGGATCATTAATTAGGAAAAGCCTTGGTTATCCTCAAGGAGGCAGATATGGACACATGGTCCTTTTTGAGGGCAGCACTTGTCACCCCTGCACTTCCCACACCTGAACTGGCACCAGTGGGTGTCACACACACAGTGCCCACCTCCCTTTGGAACGAAATTCCATGTATCTGAGCATTCTTTGTTCAGAATGAGAAATATGGGAGTAGTTCTGCTGCCCCACCAGGAGCAGCTGCCCTGGAATAACCACAACTGCAAACCCCAGGTCAACCTTTAACGTTGCTGGCTATTTATTTCACTCTATTAACTTTGCACCCAACAGAGGCACTTAATGAGAGGAAAACAAATAGGTTGCACTTTGGAGAAACAAGATATCGGGGTTGGCTGGGAGGGAAGGACCCAGAATACATATAATAAAGATATCGGGATAATCCATTTTATTGATTAGCAATCGTGCCAGGACTGTAAACTGGTCACTTTTAGCTATTCCAGGGCATCATTTATTACAGGCATGAGGTTCCTGCCTGGGTGAAAAGCTCCTGGAGCCCCTGACTTGTGTTTGGTGGCTAAAGGACTAAGCCACGGGTTAAGTAGTTGCTGTGAAAGTAGTAATTACTCCTTAATAGCTGTGGACTCTTAATCTGCACTAATAATGTCCTTCTGAGCCTTTATCAGGGTGCAATACTGGTGCACAGTTTTGCTGGACAGGCTGGAGTTGGGTAACTATGGAACAGAGAGAGCTCGTCTCTGCCAGCACTGGGAGGGCTGGATGGGGATCATTCCGAGCTCTGCTGGTGCAGGAATACAGAGGTTGAAGCCAATCTCTGCCTGATATTCTATCCCAAAAGAGAAAGAAACCACTTTTTAGAAAGAAAGTGAAAAATAGATAGTCTTTCTGTGGACTCATGAACCTCATCCCGCTGGATTTCGGCACATTCGGGACGAGATCCACTGTGGTTGTACATTCACAAAACCCTCTCCCACACCAAAGCCACCAACATTTGTTTTGCCATTATTACTGCAATTCCACTAAGGAGTTGCTCCTTGCTCAGCCCTGTCAAGCAGAAATCCTTCTTCTTTCCCACCCAAATCCCTGATGCAGCTGAGCCAGCACAAACCCGGGAGGATCCACACATCCCTCCTCTGGCCAGGTATGTGGGGTTGCTGCTCTGAGCAGCTCTGCTCAACTCCCCAAAACCAAGGCTGGCAGACCTGAGGGGAAGGCTGGAACTTGGATAACCTCCTCCAAAAGTTCAGGATGCTCCAGAAGCTGTGGGCAGGGATGTGCTCTGGGAAGCAGCACAGGCAGCCACAGGCACCGCTCACTGTGGGAACGGCACGAGCAGAGCTTGGGTTGTGGGTTAGGCTGGAGTGAACATAAGGAATCCTGCTCTGAAGCTGGATGTGATGGGGTCCTACAGCAGCAGGAACACACCTGGTGGCAGTCCCAAAACAGGACTTGCATGTTCAAATGGGTCCAGCTCTCGCAGAGATTCAGGGGAAGCCCAGCAGGTCCGACGCCGGGAGAACGTCTCCCCAGGCATGGAATCCCAGCAGAGCTGCTGGAAGTGGATTTGCCCCTTGTACTCTGCTGGCACAATTAACATCTGCAGAGCAGCTGCTCCCCTGGATCCAGCTGGGCAGGGGCAGGGGGAGGTGGTGGCCTCGCTGACCCGTGTCCCCACCAGCTGCAGATCCACAGGGAAACGCTCCATCACTCACTCTGGGCAGGAAAAGCCCAAAGAGGGGCTCAGGTCCAGCTGCTCCCCCTCGCCCCAGCACCCCTCACCTCATTAGCCTCACTAGTTCCTACTGGTTTCCTCTCTGCTGCTCTCCAGCCCAAGGTTTCTCCTCTTGGAGTGCACATTTTGGGGAACAGATGCTGGATTTGGGGCTTGCAGACCCCTGGACTCGGTGGTGACAAAAAACACAACGATTTTAGCCAAGTCATTCCTCCTGTAAGAGAAACAAGGAGCAGGTTGGATCTCCCCATGGCAAAAGAAAAGATGGAAATTAAGGGAGGTTTTGCCATGGAAGGAGGTGCAACACAGAATTAAGATTTAAACCAATGCCACGTGCATTATGCTCCCAACCAGTGCTCAGTCCTGATTTTGTGATATAACAATGTTTAATTGCCATTAATGTAAACATATTTGGAAAGGTTATTTCCCTACTCTGGAGGTCAATGGACCTAATGAAGCAGCTCTAAGTGGGCTGGAATTGCTCTGCTAAGGTGCTGGATTTCCTGTTTACCTGCTGGAAGTGGCTTTGGTCCTGCACAGCTGAGGTATATAAACACCCCAAAGGGTCTCCTCGGCTCCACAACGACCTGAAACCCTCTGGGAGCTTCAGAGAAGGAGAAAGGTGAGAAATTCCATGTCTGTCTCTCTCTGTACATGTTGGGCTGGACGGGGAAACAGTCTCTTCAGAGGAGTTGATGGCAAAAAAACAGGTTGGGATTCGTACCTGTGCAGGGAAATGAGGAGAAATTGCTTTTCAGTGGCTTTGTGGGACCTCTCAGGTGTGGATAAAACAAGGATAATGCTTTTTCCAAAGTAGATGGTTTTACACAGGGGACTGAAAGACTTTTGTGTTGCGAAGATCCCCCTCTTTTTGGGAAGAAATCAAATCCTGGGCTCAAACCAGTGCGGGGATCACAGGGAACTTGTGCCAGGCAGGGCAGGCAGAGCTCAGTTGCTCCAGGTCAGCGTCACACAGGCAAAGGGGTCTTGAATTAATTCAAAATGGTTTTCCAACAGTTTATGGAAATGTGGATGGTTTCCCTCCCTTCTGGGTAAATCCTGCAGGGAGGGAGTTCTGCCCTTCCCTAAAATTAGGGCTACCACACATTCCCTCTCCTAGTCCCAGAAATAATCACCCTATTCTTGCACATCTGAGATATTTTCAGATCCATCATCATACCCACAGTTATGTCACTAAGATATGAAATGAAAAGCAAATAAGAGGCAAAACTTCAGTTATATAATCGTGACTTCCCCCCCCCCATTGTTATTAAAATACCTCTCAGCTTTTTGAGTAACAAAATTTACTTCTGCTGTCAGTAACTGTTTGTCTTTTGTTGCTTTAGCTCTAAGACATCAGGGATTTTGCCAGTGTTTACAGCATTACACCTTGCTTTTGAGAGGAACTTGATGTATAAGAGATAATGTAACCAGTTTAGTGTTTTCCCCACTTCATAGGAAGGGCTGAAAACATTTGTAAAAATGTCCTGATTTTCCAGAGATAAAAACATGCCGAAATTACAACAACATCCAAACATGCAAATTCTTGTTCTCCCTGAAACTATAAGAGTGCTGTCGGAAGAGAACAAATAATTCCTCAGAGGAATAAAGTTCTATCATGTGGGAATAAATTATTGAAGGATGGGAGACGTGAGTTCTGATCCAGATCTCTTCTGTCATTATTCCCGTTAACAGCAGCTCCCTGTTGCAATGCCATTCCCACAAATAAATATAACAAAGGTGAGGTGAGGGACAACCAAAATATCCCCGAGCCAGGAGCAAACCCATTTCTGTGTGCAGTTTGCAGTGCTGGAATAGTAATTAAACGAGCTCGGATGTCCAAGGGCTGTAGAGCTGCGGACGTGAGGACAAGGAACAGCTTGGAACTAATAAATCTTGGAATCTGATCCTGTCACTGTCTGTGGGATATTTTTCATAACTGGTCTTCAGTCTGGCTCCAATCCCTGCATAAGGCACTATCCATGCCAACAGGAAGATCTCCCCAAAATTAGATCAGGCTCCTCAATCCCGTGGCAGTGCAGGGTGGGACAAGCAGGATGCCATTGCTGCCGAATTCCCTGATCCAAGGGACGTTCCCATTCACAGGATGGAGGCTGAATCGACCCCGAGAGCACAATGAGGTACCCACAGGGTCAGCTTGTAAACACGGGGCAAGACAAAGCCCTTCCCTCCGGGAATGTGCAAGCCACAAGGAATTTGATGGGGACAATAAAAGTTTAGGGGACCAACGTTCAAAGACGCCACGGTGGGAAGGAGAGTTGGCACGGAAAGAGGGATTGAACTGGGAGGCAGGAGAGGGGTTTGGAGGATGGAGGAGGCTGCTGGAAGCACCAGGACCGAGGGGACACTTTTACGAGCACAGGCACGTGCCCCAAGCCCCACAGAGCCCTGTCACTTGTCCCTGTTACAGGGGCTGCACATCTGGATTTCCCTCCGCTTTGGAACGGAGGAACCGGCCGGGAAAATGTCTTTCAAGTCTTTCAAAGTTCTCTCTCTGCTCGTCGCCTCCCTGGGCTTTGTTTTGATGGAAGAGAACGTGTCGGGGTGAGTGTTTTGGAAAGCTCCCCGTGTGTGTTTTGAGCCTTTTCCAGCTCCTTACTGGAGGCAAATGGGCTCTTTCCATTGGCATCTTGGTAAGTAGGTGAGAACACGAGTCCTGAGGTAGATCTCCGATAAGAGACATCCAGTGTACAGAGATGAGCCAGTGATAAGAGGGAGATCAAACTAAAACCCTGAGCCTTTGAGCCAGAGCCAGGAACTCCCATGTTTTCCCTACAAACCTCATGGCTGTGGGTTAGGAGGAACAAGCTGGAAGTCAACCAGGGAGAGAAGGTTGTCTGAGAACAAGAACAAGATGTAATCATCCCCCATGAATGGGGCCAGAGGGCACCCAGTTCTTGGAAGCTTCTGAAATTATGACCAGTTACATAAAGCAGGTAGATAATGAAGATTTTCCCTCTGTTTCCCTGCCTCCTGCTAGGAAATTTCCAACTACCACCCAAAAAGATCTAAAAACCTCCTTACTAGAGCAGTAGGAATTGCTGCAATCCCAGACAGCAGATGTAAAATGGATCAGCCTTGAAATCCTTACTGGTTTGGTGGCCACCAGCTCTGTCTATACTGGTCTCAAGGTCAATCCTGCCATTCCCTCCGAGCCTTTCGAGGGCACAGGGAAGGCTTTCCTTGGCTCTTGGTGTGCAGCTCAGGGGAGGAGGGATCCTGAGCCACATGAATCGGGAAACCCACCCTGATTCCAGAGCAGCAAAACCCACCCAGAGCTCGTGTTCTCCCGTCAAATCCGAGCTGGGAGTGTGTGAGCAGCCAGAAAAAAAGGATGAGGGGCATCGCAGCCCCTTCCCGGTGCTGGAATGGTCACCTGGACCTGGGGAGAGCTTCAAAGCTCCCCCCAAAAGCTCGCTGATGGCAGGGAGTGTGTAACCCACCCCAGCCCGCTCGGAGCAGGACTCACTGTGCCCCCCTGCTCTCCTCTCAGTGCCAGTCTAAGGGCTCCCAGTGCCAGACCAGTGCAAAGACGCTACTCCGAGGCCACCCTGGCGAGCGATTACAGCCGCACCATGGACAACATGCTGAAGAAGAACTTCGTGGAGTGGCTGCTGGCCAGGAGGGAGAAGAAAAGCGAGTAAGTGCTTATTGGACTTCCAAAGCTCCGAGCATCGCAACTTCCAGCTGTGGCCGCCCCAACCGCTGGCTGGAGAATGCGGAGCCCGGGATGTTTTCCTTGGAGTGCGGGGAGGATTCTCCAGGAAATCGGGGTTCTTTTTGTCTTTTTTTTGAAGTCGTAGAAACTCTTCTGATGTGTCGGTAACAGCACGGGTATGTCCCTGTCCAAACGCGCCTGGCAGATGGAGCGGGAGGGAGGTGGGATTTGGGGAAAAGCAACATTTTGGCACCCTCTTGTGGCCTTTGGGGCTGATTTCCTCGCGTTGGAATTCCGCAGCAACACCGCCGAGCACTACAAGAGGGAAGCTGAGCCCCAAGGGGCAGCTGCGGGTGGACAAGGACTGGACCTGGGCACCCAAGAAGGCAAAGATTTCTTCACCTGGCTCCTGAAGGCCGAGGGAAATCAGAGGTGAGGGCGGAGAAGAGACAGAGACAGTCTGGATGCAGGGAGGGATGAGGGGTCCAAGTGTTGAATGTCTTGGGGTGTCACGGTGTCTTGTAGGAAAAGGGGAGGATTTTGGTTTGAAGAGGAAAGTCCGTATTTTGCAATGCTGTCTCATGAGAGAGGAAAAGAGGCAAGGGAAAAGAAGAAAAAGCTTCTCCGATTTCGAAATTTCACACAAAATACAAATGCAAAAATAATCCGGGGACGATTGGGGTTGTGTCGTTTTGCAAATGTCAGCACAGGCTCATCAAAGCCTTTGCTAAGGTCAGAGCAGGGGTTTTTGACAGGGCTGGGGCACTTCGGCCCCTCGAACATCCCAGCGCTGAGGGCGTGGAGGAGCCAAAATGAAGAGCTTTGACCTGCTCAAAACAAAGCCTTCTTGGAAGAAAATTCTCAGTTCAAACGAGATGAAACTGATACGTTTCTGCCAAATGTTTTGATTTGATCAGATCGACCACAGGGGGAAAAAAAAAGCCAAACAAAACCGACCCCACTCGTTCACACTCTCAGAGTGTTGACCGGTTCGTTTTAAAAGAGAAAGCAAATTATTTTTTCCTTTTATCGCTGCTTTTAGTGAGAAAAATCTGTCAACTAAACATGAAACCAGGCAGGAGAGAATCCTGCCTGAGCCAGGAGGAATTTCCCAGTTTATTCCTGATCCGAGTGAACCCATAAAGGGCACGGATTTTATTTTTTTAAGCTGTAATCATCTTAAAATACTTTTAAGATGTAATCACCTTAATGATTACACATCATCGTTATTATGATACATTATTAAAAATGGGGTTTAATCATCCAAAAATGTTTTCAAGATTTAATCACCTTTAAACTATAATGATCCAAGTAAATGATGGGGAGATGAGCTCGCTGCAAACAGGTACTTCGGGCGAGGTAAGAGAGTCCATATGGAGCTCTCGGCGTTCCTGCAGCTCATCCCATCGTTTTCCCATCGTTTTCCCAACCATCTGGCTCCGAGCTGGAGTATCTCAGCAGCTTTGTGCTGTGTCAGCAAATCCGCAGCCTGTCAATAGCCTGTTCCACCTCCCCCAAGCCCAGCTTATGTCACAAATGTTCAAAAAGCAAGTTAGACTCGAGCCTGGAAAAAAAAAACCACAACAATCTGCTCTCAGGCACTTTCTATATTTTAAAAAAATCCCCCAATAAATGACTGAGGGGACACGGAATTTCTGTAGCACGGAGGGATTTTGTCAAACTAACAGGTTGCTGCTGCTTAGCCCTGAAATGGTGGCAAGAAGGGAGGGGAGAAAAGCACTTAAACCACAGAGTTCACATTTTAAAGCACAATCCTAGTGTTTTCTGGCAAAAAAAAAGGGATTTCTAACTACAGGGGGTCATGGGACAGTCACCCAGAACAAGAATCGGGGGGCGTTTGTTGTTTTTTGCAGCTTTTGCATGAAAACAGTGTCAGAAATGAGGCTTTGGGGTGAACAGGGTGGGGGAAATGAGCAGAGCTGTGGTTCACAGAGGGCTCTGGGGCCAAGCACTTGGAAAATCTGACACCCAGGGCTGCCAGTCGTCCTGAAAATCCCAAATCAAAGGAATGAGGGCTTTGAGGGATCTCGGGAGGTCGCTCAGTCTGACCCCTGCTCCAAAGCAGGATCAAACTGCTCCTGACAGATGTTTGTCCAACCTGTTCCGGGGCAGGGGAAGGGGGGGAAGGGAAAGCTTTGATGCTCCAGATTAATCAGCTTAATTAGTTTCATTTTAAAAAAAATAACGTCTGGTGCGTTCCTAAATGTCCTTAATTACAAATAAAAATGGAAGCTGCGGGGGAAAGTCCCTTCGGAAACAAAGCTGTTTTGTCGGGAGTTGGGGGCGTGGGTGCTGCTTCCCCCCCCCCCGCCTTTGGGGGAGGATTTGGGATGCAGGGAGGGGGTCACTGCGTGGTCCCTTCCCCTCCCCTGGGCCTGAGAGACTCTGCTGAGCAGCCAAAACACTCCAAGATCAAGGGAGCTCACAGTGTCAACACAAGGTTCAAGTTTTTTTGGGGGTTTATCCCAGTCGGAGAGATAAGACAATAAAATCTCCCTGTGAACTTGGAGGGATTGGGAGAAGAGGCTGTTAAACTCGGGATTTTTTTTACCTCTGATGTGTTTTTACGGGCATTTTTGCAGTTTTCCTTCTCTGGAAGGTTCAGAAGGGCTGAAGGATCTTTTGAACCACGAGTTTCTGACGTGGCTGATGTCAACAGATCTCTGCAGAGCAATGTGAGTGGTTGTTCTACCTGTTCCCTCCTGATCCCTTGTCCCCAAAAATACTTTTTGCAGGGCTCAATCCATGAATTTCAGGTTTCTTTAGATAACCACAATGCTCACATGGCACAGTTTGGCTGCCCCAGCCCTGGAAGTGTCCGAGGCCAGGTTGGACAGGGCTTGGAGCAACCTGGGCTAGTGGGAGATGTCCCTGCCCACGGCAGGGGGTGGCACTGGATGGGATTTATGGTCCCTCCCAACCCAAACCAGTCTGGGATTCTGTGATTTGAGTGGAGATTTTACAGCTCTGGCCAGAATTTTGTTCTGCAAAAGTCTCTTCAGACAACTCACACAACAAAACTGGGGGAAGGCAAATTTCAAGCGATTCCTGCCCAGGGAAATGAGGATAGAAAAGCCTTTTCCCCACTTTTTAATGGAAAAAGGCAGGTGTTCATCAGGTGACTTATGGGAAATGTTTTTCCTGTGCATTTCATGCTGCTGTGAAAGGAATTCTGAGAAAAACACAAGGAGCTGGGATGAAAAAGGTGCAGGGACAAGGAGATTCAAGGGACTGGTGAGCCCAGCTTATGGAAAATGGGGTAAAATGGAGACTGGGAGAGACAAAGTCACCATCCCCCAAGGCAGGGTGAGGAAAGAGCTGCTCGTGCCAATGGGCAGAAGTTGGCACAGGGACAAAAAGGGATAAACTGGTGCTGGAGAAATGTAGGTTGGGAATAAGAGGCAGCACTGGCAGGTCCTGCAGGGAAACAGTTTTTTACATCCCTCTCCTCTACCCAGTCGCTGATTTTCCCCTAAATTTGCAGGTACTTACTATTAGATATTAATTTGGATACACATCTAGCTATCAAAATGGATTTGCAGGTACCCAGAGGGGGCTGGTTGGTTCAGTAGGGAATAAAAGATGCCTCATTTCCCACAAGAAGCAAATGAAATTTTTAAGTGCAGTTGCACAGGAATTTATGCTTTTCTTTCCCATTTCTGCACTGTTAGAACTGCATAACTCCAAGACTCTCCCAGGGAACTCCCTCTTCATCCCATCAGACACACGAGGAGGAGGAGGAAGATTTCTTCTGCTCACCCTGCTCAGGGCACAGGGCCTATTTTGCTCAAGCAATAAAGTGTTTAATTTGAAGCCGAAATAGGATTTGGAGAAACTTGGTGTGGGGATGGGCTATAAAACATGACTGAATCGATAAATAAATGTCATAGAATCGTGGAATGGTTTGGGTTGGAAAGGACCTTAAGGATCATCCCATTCCATCACCTTCCAACAGGGCATAGCCCTGGGGGGGACAACACCCTTGACAGATGGGACCCCCCAAACAGGACTTGTCCCCCAGCCCAGGAGGGGACACCCACCCCCAAACAGGGTCTCTACCCCACACCCCGTGGGTTCCCAACCCCTGCAGGGTCTCAGCCCCCACCCACGCCCACACACACAGGGACCCCTGAGACCCCCAGACCCACCCTGAGCTCCTCAGAGACCCCACCTTGAGCCCCCCCAGGTCCCCCCTGAGCCCTTCAGACCTGCCTAAGCCCCTCAAAGCCCTCTGAGGCCCTCAGACCCCACCACAGCCCCTCACACCCCTCCATAGCCCCTCACACCCCTCAGATTCCCCCATAACCCCTCAGACCCCTCTCCAAACCCCTCAGATCCACCCATAGACCCCACACCCCTCAGACTCACCCCATAACCCCTCAGACCCCTCTCCGAACCCCTCAGACCCCCCACAACCCCTCACACTGCTCAGATCCCCCCCATAACCCATCAGACCCCTCACACCCCTCCATAGCCCCTCACACCCCTCAGATTCCCCCATAACCCCTCAGACCCCTCTCCAA
>JAWMRC010000264.1:0-14912 GCA_035584755.1 Thripadectes ignobilis
CTTCAGGCCCTGCCAGGGGCTCTCAGCTGTCCCTGGACCCTTCTCTTCTCCAGCTCAGCCCCCCCAGCTCTCCCAGCTTGGCTCCTGTGTCTTCCACCTTAATATTTTCCTTATTTATGCTGTAATCAAAGTGTAAATATAACCACGATTACAGAGGGAAATTCAATGTATTTATGTATATATATTCTGTAATTTTATGTGCATATCTATGTTCTGAATTTTTGGATAGTGGCAAGAATGTTCTTAGGCCTGAATCAGGATGTTGGAGCTGTTTTTCTTGCTTTTGTCTCTGTCTGCTCTTCAAGGTGAGTTGAGATGAGCTAATCAGGAGATGGTTGATTCCTTTTCCCTTGAGAGGCATGGAAAGCTGTGTCATCCCAGGATGAAGATGAGCCTAATGCATAACAGGCCTGTCTGTGATAGGATTCTCAGTAAGCAAATGAGCTCAGGAATGTTGTTTTCCCCCTGCAGGACTTGATTAACTTTCATTTCTCAGGGCTCCAACCATCTTGAGAAGGTGACTGGGATGGAGGGCTTGAAAGCTCTACGGAATCTGGACCTGTCCTGCAATGAAATAACCAGCCTGCAGGGCTTGGAGGGCCATGATGTGCTGGAGGTGATCAACCTGGAGGACAACCAGGTAGGTACCACCCTTCCTGCTGATCTCAGCTGCTTCTAGCCATGCACTGTGCTTTTGGGTTTTTAAATTCAATTCCTTCAAGGGGTCAACAAATCTCACAGCACTGAATATTGGAAAATAGGATGCCTTTTCCTTTGATGTGGCACACCTGGATTCCCTGGGAACTCTCAGGCCTTATTTCACACCTCTGGGTGGGTTTGTACTCACTGGAATGTTGAATCTCAAGCCATAAATACATAATAATTTAGCTACTGATCTCCCAGGGTCTTCAACTGAAAATGCCATCAATTCCTGGCTCGCTTTGACATCACAAACCTCCACGTGAAGAGAAACCTGAGAAAATAACACATAAAAATACAAACCAGGAATGTTTTCTGTCATTTCCCCCCACTTGCGAAAGGCATTTACAGGATTTAATTCGAGTCACTGTGGATTCTTCTTCTCTCTCTGTGTTCAGGTTGACATTTAAAGGCACCTCAATTGCACCAGACAGGAAAGTAACTAATAATAAGGCTGTTATTAGCATTAATAACCCCACTTCCAGTGCCTCATATAGTTCCCCCTGTTCTGTGCAGACGCAAATGTTATTAATTTCCCCTCATCAAAACTTGCCTCTTTGAATGATGTTATTGAAACTGTTTAATGAGTCACCAGTTTTTGAAGGTTGCCTTCTGAAGAATAATTTAAGAGGGAATTTTAATTACTGAACACAGGAAGGTGTGAGTTCCCCCAGCTCGCTTCCACTCAGAACACTCTCCAGTGCTTGAGTTTTCAATAATGGACATAATGGGTTGATCTGCAAAGGTCTCTTGTAAACATGTGCAGGGATTTTCAAGTGCTGATGGTTGAGGGTTTATGGTTTATTTAGGAATTCCATTTAATTTGGTTGAACTTGTTTTGTGGGTTATCCCAGAGTGAGTATTGGGCAGGCTGTGGTTGAGGTTTCTGTTTTGAGGCACTTGACATGAGCTCAGTATAAATTAGGGATAGACTGTGAAGTCCTTTAGGGTCAGTTGGCCTTTTAGTACTTAGAGGGGGTTTCTAAAATGAGGGAGGGAGACTTTTCCCAGGGGCAGATGGAGATGGGACAAGGGGGAAGAGTGAACTGGAAGAGGAAAGATTTAGATGGGGTGTTGGGAAGGGATTGGTGGCTGGGAGGGTGGGCAGGGGCTGGGCTGGATTGCCCAGAGAAGCTGGGGCTGCCCCTGGATCCATCCCTGGCAGTGCCCAAGGCCAGGCTGGAGCACCCTGGCACACTGGGAGGTGCTGGGGGTGGCACTGGATGATCCATAAGGTCCATTCCAACTCAAACCATCCTGTGGTGCTTCCATGACCCAGTTTTCCAGCAGAGCAGGAAACCCAGGGATCCCTACAGGGCAGTTCATGCCAGCACCAGTGCCCTTGGTTTATTCTGGGCACACAGACCTTAATTAACCTTGATGAGTGTTTATCTGATGTGCCTGAGTGCAGTGCCAGCCCAGCTTTCCTTTGTGGATAGGTGAGACCACAGCTGGAATCCCATCACCCTCTGGGCACAGCCAGCCAAGTGCTGCAAGTCTGGGGGGATGAACTTGAACTCCAGAGAGAAAAAACTCTCAGCAGGAGGGTTTTATTCTGTCTAGGCAGCCACAGCACAGCTCTCGCTTCAGAATTGCCCTCACTCGAGCACATCAGCCACATAAAACCAAAACGTGCTAGGGCTTGACATTTGCAAGAGCTGGGGAAGTGCAGGTGGTTGGAAATTGCTGGGTGTGCTGTGGTGCTGCTCCAGCTCCCAGGCAGCCCTTGGCACTGCAAAGGCCCTTTGGGAGGGGAATGGTGGTGGGGTTATGCCCACATTTTAAGAGCAGGGATTAAAATGAGTAATTAAATGAAAATACTTTCTTTCCCCCCCCTCCTTTAGTTTTCCTTGGGTTCTTTTGGTGCTGGTCTCTGTTTCTGTCCTTGTTAGATTGCTGAGCTGCAGGAACTGCACTGGATTGAAGATCTGCCTCTCCTCAGAGATGTAAACCTCTTAAAAAACCCTCTCCAGGTAAGACAGAGCCAAAGAGGAACCCCAGAAATGAGAGTCTGAACCTGGGGGTTTGGATCACAGCAGAATCCTTTGAGCCTCAGTTTCTGTCTTTGGAAGGGGACAGGCCCTTTCAGGGAGTGAGTGGAACCCACATTTCTCTGGGGAGTTTGAGCCAAAGCTGCATATGAATCATGATGTTTAATATCCACATGAATTTTAGTAATTCCACTTGTGACTCCCTTCATGTGTTTGTGTCCATAATGTGCCACGGTTTTTGTTTGGGAAAAGGTGATTTGAAGGTCTGTACTCCATTTGTTCCTGGGAAAAACCCAAAGGGGCTTTTAAAATAATGTGTCTGTGGAGTCTGTATCTTCTTTTTCTCCTCAGTTCTCATTTGTGGCTCATTCTTCAATTAATGAATGAACCATTCATTTTATCAACAAAAACTTCATTTGCAAAATACCAGAAATTCTGGCTTGGCCTTTGCATTTGTAATTTGCCCATGGAGATCCAAGAGGGTTTTATCCTGAGCCACAAATTCTACATTTTGTGTGAATTTTACAGATTTCCAGTGCCAGAAAGAAGAAAAATACTTCATTTTTCCCCTGTAATTGCCAGTTTTGTATTGGTTTTTATGAGCTGGTCTGTTGTGGCACACAATGAAAATAGACCATAACCTGAAGGGTTTGTTTGCTTGATTTCCCTTCTCCCAAGCAAATTCTGATCATATTCCTTTTGATTTTTAATTCCCATCTTTTGGCCCCCTTTGAACAACTCAACTCTTGCTGTGAGCTTGTGCTGGGGGGTCAGTTTGCACAGAGTATTGACCTCCCTCAGGGTACAAACCTTTTCCTGTTGCAAGGTATTAATGCCAATTCCATTTCAACTGATTGGAGTTCAATATTAGCCATTGAGTTAGGATGAAGTTGAGTATTTTGTGTCCCAGTGGGAACTTTATCCCTCAGGAACAAAGAGATTATTGGCTCTCGGTGATTTTCATGCTGCTCCAGCTCACAGAACTGGATCTCCAGGAGATTGCAGTGGAAGAAAAGGTATGTAAGCATCATATCAGTCTGGGGGGTTTCTAAATCAAGAATGTGAAACCTGTAGCTTTCACTGTAAAATCTCCTCCCCCAAAACTGCTCAGCCTGCTCACAGTAACTGCTGGAATAGAAACCTGGAACTGCCAGCTGGGGTTGTATTTCAAGGAATTCTCCTTTAAAAATGATCCTTTCAGGAAATTCACCCCTCCCAGCTTTAGCTGCACAAATACTGGAGTTCTTGTTTAATGCCAGGCTCTCTCTGTCCTGAGCACACAGAAGGGATGACACCAGCGTGGCATTTACCCCACCTTTGGCATGTTGATCTTGCTCTTTATCTGAAGGGCCAACTCTTTTGCTCCCAATATAATTTTGAATAAATTACCCTCATTTTTCTTCCCCTACAGACTGAAATGAAGCCTGGGTGAGTGATTTAGACCAGCCCTTACCTTCTGGGTGATAAAAGTTGTTTCAGAAAATCCTCCCCTCGGGTTATTTTAGGATTTGTCCTCTCAACTCCTGAATTCTCTTGAATTTGGAGGCACCAGCTCTTCTGTCTCACTAACACAAAACGAATATACAGAAGAGTTTTGGTTTAGATCAGAAGTGTTTTGGAAGGGAAACTCCTGCTTGCCCAACTGACCACATTTGGTTCCTTGTGGGATACTCTTGCCATAAAAGAACTGGACTTCTTTTGGGATAACCTTGACCAGGTGGTGAGCACCAGGATGTCCCTGCTGTGCTGCCAGCCACTAATTCCAGGACTAAACTAGAGCTAGACTGGAATTGCCTCCCTTCTCCCACTCCCCCCCAGAACAGCATGGACATTGGATTCCAAGGTGGAATGTTTTGCACCGCCATGCTTGCCAGTATAAACCTGGCTGCCATAAACCCTTGGAATTCCAGGTTGGAAGGGACCTCATGGATCATCTGGTCCAACCTTTTCTGGGTCTAGATGAGGTGCCCCAGCACCTTGCCCTGCCCAGTCTTAACAGTGCTCAGCAATGGGAATCCACCATTCCGTGGGGAGCTTAGCCTAAATTCCAGAATGCTTTGGGTTGGAAGGGCATTTAAGGTCCATCCATTCCCACCCCTGCCATGGGCAGGGACATCTTCCCCTAACCCATCCAACCTGCCCTTGGATATTCCAGTGGCTGGTGGTTCTCACTGTGCAAATGTGACCTGAACCTCCCCAGGGTTTTACCCTCATCTGAAGTGTGTGGCTCCTCTAGTCTCCATCCTTGTAGCCACCCTCAAAAGACTGGGATATGGTGAGAAGGTCTCCCTGAGCCTTCTTTTCTCAGGCTGGACCCACCCAGCTCCCTCACCCATTGCTGTTAGGTCAGGTTTCCCAGTCCTTGCATCATCACTGTGACCCTTCTCTGGACCTTCTCCAGCCTGTCCATGTGTTTTTTGTGTGTCAGGGCCCAAAACTGGGCAGAGCATTTGGGCAGAGCAGGATAATGACTCCTCTCTGCTGCTCTTGCCCTTGTGAAGCCACCTGGTCACTTGTTGTCCCCCAGGTCCCTTCCTGGTAGATCCCAAGCTGTGTTGCATCCCTAAATTATGTTTTCCCAAGTGCAAGACCTTCCATGTGCCCTTGTTGAGGTTCTGTCCTCGGGGCTTTTGCAGCTGGTTGATGTTGGATGAAATGTCCTCACCCTGAGTGTGTAGCATCAATAATACCCCAAAAATGACAGCTCCTTCCAGCAGGATGGGTGGAGGGAATCCTTGGAAAGACAGAAAGGAGAACTCTGGAGGTTGCTTGTTTCCTTCATGCCTTTTCTGTTCTCCTTTCCTGAATGGCTTCAGTCCCTGAGGATTTTAGTTTGGCACCTTCCACCGGTGCTGAGAGGATGCAAATTAATGGATAATTAAAACCCAAGCGAAATCACTCTGCATCCTACGTGACATCCTGTTTTCTTCCCAGTAAAAGGTTGAATACATTAAAGATGGTGAGCTGTGCCTGGCTGCCTTCCATCCACCCATCCATCAAACCCTGCCTCGATCTCCTGGAAAGATTTCCATGGCAGAGAGCTCCCAGCACAAAGAGTGACCCTCCTAAATCCAAACCGAGGGGGTTTTTGGAGCAAACTGGAGCTGGGAACAATTCCCTCACTGCTCTTCTTTCCTTTGCTCTCCCCTGCACCCCGGGGACAGGTCGCTGCTGTGAACAAATACGATCCTCCTCCAGAGGTCGTTGCTGCAGAAGATCACAGGACCCAGGTCATGTGTGACATGATGCAGCCCCAGAGAGTCCTGGACAGGTGAGCTCCCCTCCATTTCCCACTGCTCCTCAGGGTGGCACTCCGGTAAAGCACAACAGGTTGGCATCTCCACGGGGACGTTTTTCTGCCTTTCTCCCTGCTCTGAATGAGGGTGGGGAAGGGCAGAAGCTCTGCAGTGTTCTGGTGGCAGGCTGGAAATTAGGCAAATCTAATTCGGTCCAAATGGCTTATGGAATGAAGTTACTCATTCACCTCTAAAGTCTGAGACAGCTTGTGCACAGCTCGGTTTCTCTCAAACAATCTGCTGGAGCAGATGGCCATTTGCACCACAAATGAGAGCTGCAAAATCCCCCTCCCCGTGCCCAAAGGCGCTTGGGAAAGCCCTGGAGGCTCGGGAGCTGTGAAACCTCTCCTGCCTGGCCTCCTCTTCACACTCCTGGCAGCCCACCGGGAACAAAATAGCCTCATTTTGTGCCTTTGGGGCATTTCCTGTTCCTAAGGTGAGATTGTGCAGCAAGTCCAGCTCCTTCTGCCTTTTGCCAGTGCCTGTGCCAGGTGGAATCTCAGTCTCAGTTCTCAGCTGGACAATGGGATTGGCCATATTTGCTTCTTCTTGGATGTGTCAGGGTATTTGCTTGAGGAACTCTTGGAAAATGCCTTGAAATACTTTAAATATATAAATGATTAATTCTTATATGGGCCACGTGGGCACTGAGAGCCACCTTTGTGCCCCACAGCCTGTTGTGGCACCACTTTGGGTGTCTCAGCTCATAACTGAGGAACCTGATTGGAGAGCAGTGATTGGGACCTCAGAAATTTGTGTTTTTAGAATGCCTTTGTTGTCAGTCTTATGTTTATGATGAAAGACAGGAGCCCTCCCAATGGTGGCAGTAACCTTGAGAATTCTGTTATAAACAACCCCCCAAAGATTGATTTATTTATTTGCTTGCAAGGATGGAGAATTCTTTAAAAAAAACCCCTACAACTGGCTTCTTTTCTTTCTTTAAAAAAACCCCAAACCCTAAAGGCATGGATTCCTTCCAGTGCAGGCACAGGCTGTGTTCAAATATTTGCCTGCTGCATTTTGGATGTGTGTCTTCAGTGGTGGAAGGAAGGAAGGCACTGTGGCTTGTGCCAGGGGCGTTGTACACACCAAAATACAAACACATCAAGCATTTCTGGGCCTGACCCAAATTGTTAACGAGGCTGGGAACGTTTGCCCGTGCTCAGCTGGAGAGCACAGAGCACTCATTAAGGAAATCCTCCTAATGATGAGACATGGTGGCCTCTCACACTCTAAGCTGCTGCTTGGAGCCACCTTGGGGTGGGTCATTTGCATCTCTCTTTCTCCAGGAGGTTACAATTCATTCTGGAGTAGTAAATTCTCTATTACAAACAAAACATGAGAATGAAGCAAAAGGTTCTGTCGTTGTCAGCTGTGCAGGCACAAAACCTTCTCTTTCCTCTCTCTGCCTTGTGATTTTACCTTTAATTATTGTGCTGACACACCACTGAACAATATTGGGGGTGGTTTTTCCTCCTGGAAAGGCAGGGGACATTTGGAAAGGGAGGTTGGTCATAATTCCAGCAAGAATTCAATAGCTGAGGGTTCTGCAGTCTGTGATGAGATTAGCACCTGGCTGTTGAGGAGAAATTCCTTCAGACATGGAACAGAGCATGATTATGTTTGACAATTAAAGTCACTAACCAGTGGAACAACTTCTCCACAACGGGCATGTTTTTAATTCAAATATTCTCTAATGGAACCCCAGGTATGAGGCTGGAAACAGGAACTGGCTCAGGGAGATCCTGGAGCCAGTGAGATGAGGTGGGGCTGGATTAGATGATCCCAGAAGTGCCCTGTGGCCTTCAGGTGTGTTCACCTGTCCCAGCAGGGAGTGATTGTGCTCATAGAGACACAGAAAGCTCAACAGAGCACGTTGAGTGAGCTAAACCCTTCAGCAGGTACTTCTCCATGCTGTAGGACACCCAAAACCAGTCAGTGAGGATGTAATGAAAGAGAACATTGTGGAGAGTCTTATGGAAACTGGGGCTGCCCCTGGATCCATCCCTGGCAGTGCCCAAGGCCAGCCTGGAGCACCCTGGGATGGTGGGAGGTGTCCCTGCCCTTGGCAAGGGTGGCACTGGATGGGCTTTAAGGTCCCTCCTAACCCAAACCATTCTGGGATTCTGTAGAAATGTTCTTCATGTTCTTCTGACGAAACCACAAATCCCAGAAATTTGGGGACGTGGGAAATTTGGGCAATGGGAATTTGTTTAGGAGAACTGGAATAATCAGTGTAATCTTGTGACGTTACTGGGTGTGACACCTTCCTGTGGAAGGAAAGGTGGCAGAGGACTTCTGCAATTCCCAAGCTTTTGAGAGGTCCTGGGGAGGGAGAAGGAAGGGATTGCTGGCTGGGAGGGTGGGCAGGGGCTGGGCTGGATTGCCCAGAGAAGCTGGGGCTGCCCCTGGATCCATCCCTGGCAGTGCCCAAGGCCAGCCTGGAGCACCCTGGCACACTGGGAGGTGTCGGGGTTGGAACTGGATAATCTTTCAGGTCCCTTCCCACCCAACCCATTCCATGATTCCATGCCAAAGATAAGGTTCTGTCTTCCTAGACCTGCCTTGGATCCACAAAGGGAATGACCTGGAGCAAGAACAAGACCCTTTCTGCTGCCTCTTGATTCCTTTTGATCCCTCAGTCACTGAGCTTGTTTCCTGGGATTCCCATCTTTAAATGATTCTTTTACAAAGGACTTGTAAAATGTATTTTTTACCTTCTCCAGTATTTGTAATTTATCCTGCTAATAAGCTTTTTGTGCTAATTAAATCCATATATAGTATGGATAGTAAAATATCCATTATATCCATAGAGCCTGGTGGGTAAGAGAGCTGCTCTGCTGATCCAGAAATAGGAGTCAAGCCATTATTTTGGAATCTTTTCCCTCCATGCTTTTGTTGGATTTGTATCAATACCCTCCCAGAGTTAGTTATTTGTAAGAATGGTAAAAGAAATAGGCTCTGTTTCCAGGTATTTGTGTTCACCTGTTTTGATGGACACATAAGTAGGTTTTTTTCCCCCAGTCTGTTTTTTAATTAATTAATAATTAATAATAAGCAGGTTTGGAACGATTTCAGCTATTTCTGACATATCACCCAGTGGCAAAATCTCAAGATCTCACCGAGGTTTAAAAAGGAGCATCCAAAGTCCCACTGTATTTTTAAATAAATTGCTGGACACTCTGAAGTGCAGGAATTCTATTCCCTCAGTATTTACAGGTGGAATTGGGAATCTGAGGCTCCAACCCCCTGCTCAGCGTGGAGAAAACGGAGAGCTTTGTGTTCTTGCAGCACTTTGGGCTCTTTTATGGGGGCCTTATTTGTGTTGAGGGATGTTTCCAGGAGCCCAGTGGTTTCCATTGTGTGGAACTGAAGGGTTCTGTGTGAAACACCCCCTTGGAGTGGCAAAGGCACGGGGTGACATTCAGGAGAGCACAAAGAGCTGCAGGTTCATCCCAAGCTCTTCATCCCCATCATTAAAATATCACCTCCCTCCCCCAAACCCCAGGGCTGCAGAGGCAGCTTCAGGAAAGGCTGCAAGTCAGAGCAGTTTGTGGTGCCTGTGACATTATTCCTTTGGCAAAAGGCACCCCAGGGCTCCTCAATGCCAGTTTTTGGTGCTATTTTTATGTTCAGAGCCCTGATTTTTGGGAGTAGCGTGACAGGCTGATGAGCTGAGCTGCAGTGCTGATAAAAAGGCTCATGCAGGGTTGGTCAGGACTTGTTTGGAGGTGATAAAACCACTCCCTGTCCTCTCTCCTCGCAGCACTTTGCCTGATGTGGATGCTTCCTACGCCATCCTGGTGCTGGCTGGCCCCGTGGCCTGTGGGAAGAGGGAACTGACCCACAGAATCTGCAGGCAGTTCAACAATTTCTTCAGATACGGGTGAGTTTCTTCCTGAAGTTTCAAAGGACACCCAAGTGCTTAAGGCTGGAATTTTATTGTAAAGAAGTTAAAGCCATAAACGCTCATTGCAATGCATTTCCCGAGGCTCGATTGCCTGAAGTCATCAACCAGTTCCCTGAAAGAAGAGAAATCTAAATTATCTCAAAGGTGCACAGCAAACAAACCAACAAAAACTGAGGCTTTTGGTGCTGCTTTTATTGAGCTCCTTCTTATTCCTCTTGGGCAGCCATTCCATTCTTCCCAGCTCCTGAATTTCAGGGCCCTGCTCTCTATTCCTGGGGGGTTGTCTCCTTTCTGGATCCTCAATTTCTTTTCATTGCCCTGATTTATCCAGTCATTTTAAACGAGACTCCTTCAGAAAAGATCTCCAGGAGGTTATTTGACTGGAAAAACATCCTTTGTGCCTTCCTTTAAAGCAACTCCTGTGTTTTTCCTGTTGGAAATTACCAGCTAATTGAATGCCAATTGAAATTTCCCAAGTGCTCCTTGTGTGTGTGTGTTTTTAAGAGCACTGTTTTTATACTGTGTGTTTTATTTCCTAAAACTTCCATGCATGAGGGGAAAAATAAAAAAATGAAAAAAAAGAGAGAGAGACAGAATCTTAACAGAGCAGAAAATTGCAACCATAAAGCAAAGTTGTTTTTTAATTATTCAGTGGAGATTTGAGCAATTTTATGGCTTACACTTCTACATTTCAAACATTCCACTCATTAAAAATGGATCTCGTGCAAGCTACTCTGGCAGTTTGAATGTAAACATGGCCCTGCAATTAGAAAGGGTTGTAATGTATGAAAGTGTTTCAAAAAATGAAGGGAAATTGGACCCTGCAACCATCTGGCTGGTGCTCAGCAGTGACCTTTCAAAGCTGGATGTGTTGGTGTTATCTCGAAGGAAATCAGGCCTTTGAAGTGAAATTTCAGAGTCTCATTTGCTGATTAAAAAGAAAGAGAAGTGGCACCTTCTACTGCTGTCAGAGCTGAGATGTGTCGGGCCCTGCAGTGCACGCTGAATTTCTTGCTGCATTTCAGCCCAGCTGCCTCACTAAATGCTCTGAAATGGAGTTAAATATCCTTTCCAAAGGGAACGGGAGCCACGGGACCCTCCAGTCTAGAATTGCTTGGTGCATTAACTTGGCTGGGTTTGGGGGGGTTTTTGGTGGTCCCTCCTGGTGGGAAGGTCACAAAGCTGAGGTTTATCCTCTGGTCCTCGTGTGGTGGCTGGCAATTATTTTCCTGCCTTGTATCCCACTTATCTCCTTGCATTCAGGGTTGTTTCTCCCTTTATTATCAGGGAGTTGATGAAAGATTGGGCTTTATGATTGGTTTTTAACCTCCCAGGCCACCCCAATTCCTACTCTTCCATATTTGGGATTTCCCTTCTTATCATCCCCAGAGCTGGGAAAAATTGGATTCCTCATTTCCCTGTTCCAGGGACCTGTGACAGCTCCAGTTGAGGCCATCCTGGGCTTGGGGGTGGGATTTATAGCCCAAATATAACGTTACATTTAATATTTGGCATGGTATTTATGGGTTAATCTTTCAAACATGCACCATTAGTGGTTTGATTTGCACCTCTTTGTGCTCCTTAGAAATGGAATGATTTATAGGATCCTCCCTTCCCCCTCCCCTCCTATCCTACAGCTGCTTCTGTGATTGAAAACAGGTTCTCTCTTTATTATCCCATCTATTTTGCAGTCCCTGTCACACCACCAGAGCAGCTTATTTTGGGGAAGAAAACAGACTCGATTACTATTTCATTTCTCAAGAAGCATTTGACAAAATGGTGAAATCAGTGAGTACCTGCCTCGTCTCCTTGGAGTCCATTCCTGCTCCCACAATGAACTGCCTGATTTATTTTAGGGTTTAATATGATTTTGGGGGCCTGTGTGTGTGCATGTTGATTCCCTCCCAGCTCCGTGGCTTGAGTTCACAGACAGAAACCATGACTTTGTTCTGTATTTACACTCTTTTCTTCTTGTGTGAGTTATAAAGGCCTTGAATGGGCATAATGGTCAGGGGGAATATTGAAACAGCCTGTTATGTGGGCACAAAACTTCTTTCCACCTGCAAATATCCAGTGTGGGGTTTATTTTTTTCACCTTTTCCAACATTTCCCAGCAAGTTTAGCAAAGTCCCCCTGCAGGATTGGGGTTTTCTCTGAAGGGTTTGTGGCTCCAGCTACTCTTTGCTGCTGCCTGCAATGGACCTGTGGCTTGGAAATCCACCACAGAGCCCACTGGTTGTACATATCCAGCCTTAAACAACTGCTCTGCTCCTTCATGAGGGCAGTAATCAAGGAGTTTGATTTTAAAAGCACATAATTAGACATGTCTCCAGACATCCCAGAAGCAGAGCTGGCAGGTTTGAACTTGGGAATGCCTTGGCCAATTCCACATTCTCCCTGCAGGTGGGTTTTAATCCTTGCTTTTCTTTGGCCTCTTCTGTGGTTTGGTGCAATATCAAAAATAAAATAAGGCCCTTGCTTTAGATCTTTCTGTCTTTGCAGCAGGAATGGGCATCCAATGAATGCCCTTAATCCATGAGCACCTTGTTTTTGGGATTCTGGTGTTTCGTTATCCATGAATATCCTGCAGGACTGGGCTCTTCTCTGCAAATGTCAGTGATTTAAACACAAAGAAACTTTGTAAGGAGGGGGAGCAAAGAAGTCCAGAGTGACTGTGCTTCTTTATTCCCTTGAAACATCTCCCTGGAAATATTTTGGTGTCATCTTTGCTGTTCTGAATTCCAGGGGAAGTTTATAGTGACCTATAAATACGGTGGCCACCACTATGGCCTGGGAAGGGACACCATGGAATCCATTGCCAGGGAGGGCCTTGCCACCTGTGTCCACCTGGAGCTGGAGGTAAGCACTGCCTGCTGTGCCCCTTTGCCATGGGGATCACCCTCTTCTCCCAGGGAACAAGGCACAGGAGAAAAGGAAACCACCTCAGGTGGGGCCAGGGGAGGTTTAGGTTGGACATCAGGGCAAGTTTCACCATGGCAAAGATGGTCAAGCCTTAGGACAGGCTGCCCAGGGCAGGGGGGAGTCCCCATGCCTGGAGGGGTTTAAATTCCACGTGGATGTGGCACTTGGGGACATGATTCACTGGTGGCCTTGGCAGAGCTGAGGACTTGGTGATCTCAGAGGGCTTTCCCAACCTGAATGACTCTATGATTTAGTCACAGTTCTACAAGTTTCTGGCCTGTTTTTCCATCCTCAGCATCTCAGCTTCCCACCCCTCTCCCCCTTATTCCAGGGCTACAAGTCCCTCCCTAAAAGAAAGCCAGAAGCCTCGGAGTTCAGCCCTGAGGCAAGATTTTGGGCAGAATCATTAAAAAATGCCATTTTCTTTGAGGGATTACTTTCCCCCCTCTGAGGTTCTTCAGGTGCACGTGCACAGATGGCAGAATGTCAGAAGTCCTGTTGTGTTAACAAACTGGGGCACAACCTGTCAAAAACTCTCTCTTGGCATCCCAAAAGCCTAAGGTTTTTTAGCTGATTTTCTAATGATGTGCTTCTCGTTATCTCAGATCAGCATTCCCTAGCTTGAGGGTTGAGGTGACACAAAGGGAAGGCGTTTCCTTCCCCATTCTCTCCACAAAATAAACTCCATCTCATGGAGATTCCAAAACGAAAATGCTCTGCAGAGTGCCTGGAAAAGAGAACAGAGAGAAAAAAGAAATGTGCTCAACATCCCCATGTGCTCAATATGCACACTTAGGGAGCAAAAAGTGGTAGTAAATCTCATTAATGAGAAGATGATGATTTTTATTGTGAAACTCACGAGTGAGAACTGGTTTCCAGTGAAACACCTGAGGAGTTTTTTAATCGCCCTTGGCTCAGATAAACCTGTGCATGTAAATGTACAAATGACAGCACAGCAGCACGTCAGGACTGGAAAAATAAGCAGCTCCTTGCTCAGGTGATCAACAACTCAGTGCTGCTTGGAAGTGGCTGATATTAAACAGTAAATTAATAACTCCAGCCCTGTGGAGTGGCAGCTCCTTTTCCCCTCGGTTCTCACAGGGCTGTGAATCACCCTCAGTCTCCTCTGATCGAGGCACACACTGAGGGTGTTTGTTGTCTTGCCACACAGACCCTCAGAGGATGAGGGAGGAAAAACAGGGGATTAAATGGGATGGCGTGGGGTGCCTTTTACAGCTGTCGGTTCTCCACGGAGGGGACCTCTTATCGGGTGATTTAGGAGGAAGGACTTAATGGGCAGCCGTGTTTAACCGTGAGCAGGGTAAGGCGGCGACCTGAGATTTCAGTGGGTGTTACAAAGCTCCTCTCTCTGGAATTCCTCTGTCAGGGAAGTTTCTAGAGCAGTCTCCTGTCACTGTGGGCTCTGCTGCCAGCTGAGACACAATCTCAGTGAGTGATGGGTGTGAGGAGAAGCTCTCGAGTCCATTTTCTCCTGGAGCCACCAAGAGCTGCAGAGCATCTTCCCACCACTGCCTGGGCCCCGGTGCAGAGCTGTCCTAAACTCAGCTCTGAGCTCAATGGGAACATCCTTCTTTCTCTGCTTCCTTTTAAAGGGTGTGAGGAGCTTGAAATGCACCTACTTTGAGCCCAGGTACATCCTGGTGGTACCAGCAGACAAGGAGAACTATGAGGAGCACCTGAGGAGGACAGGATTGTTCAGCAAGCCAGAGATAGAAGAGGCAGTTTCCAGAGTGGACATGTACCTCCAGACAAGCCAGGACTGCCCAGGGTACTTTGATGCAGTCATCAGTGTGGGTAAGGAGGTGATTTTTGGCATAGCACGTGGTAGAGAGGGATCCTTTGCTGGTTCCTTCTGTGTCTGCCCTTTTGTGGAGGTGCTTTTTGGGGTCCCCCCACGCTGATGGGGAAATGCTGTGAAATACTGTATTTGAAATATATCATTGAGCTGTGAAATACTGTATTTGAAATATATCACTGTGCTGTCAAATACTGTATCTGAAATATATCATTGAGCTGTGAAATCCTGTATTTGACCTTATTGCCAAGGGCACAAGGAGCTCACAGTTTAAATAT
>JAWMRC010000265.1:0-16090 GCA_035584755.1 Thripadectes ignobilis
CGCATTTTGTACCCGAAATTCCCCGCCCCAGGTAGCCCCCCGTGCTCCGTGGCAGTGGGGCCATGGGAATTTGGCTTCTCGGTGCTTTGCCAGGGGGGTTGGATGGGGCCAGGAGGAGATGAGGGTGGCTCCAGAATCCCATATCTATGGCAAAACTCGGACCACCACAACCAGGGAGCATCAAAGCCCTTCACGGGGACAGGGGGAGTGGGATGGGGATGCGCCCCCCCCCCCATCAACAACACTGAGACCCCACAAACTCGCTTTGCTAGTGGGGCTGGGAATGGCAGGGCTGTCCTGGCCTCCTCCTCCCTTGGGATAAGCGATGCCCATGGCAATGTCCCCGGGGAAGGAGGGCAGGGGGTGTCTCGGGGGTGTGGGGGGTGCTGGGCACACTGTGATATCGCGGCGGGGGGGGCGCAGGTGAGGACTCGGGGAGGGGTCGGCGATGGAACCCCTTGTTCCCATGTCCCCCACCCGGGTCACCGCCCTTCCTGTCCCCGCGGCCCCCGGGCAAGGCGGGGGACAAGACGTAGGGCTCTCTACACCGCCCCAAGTCCCCCGGGAGAGCCAGGAAAGAGGGAGCGGCGGCACCGGGGAAAGCAAAGACGGGAAAGCAAAGAACCGGCCGCGGCCAATCGTCCCCCCCGCATCCCCCCCCCCATCGGGCGGCGCGTCCCCCACCCGTGTCCCCCACCCCGTCCCCACTCACCTACGCGCGGGGCCACCGCATCCCTGCGGCCGCGGGGGGATGCGGGGGGATGCGGGGGGATGCGGGGAGCTGCCCTTGGCTTGCTCTGCTCGCGCGGCCACCCGATCACGCGTGGGCTACGGGGGGCTGCGGCGCATCCGAGAGCGTGACAGCGGGGTGCGGGCGGGCGAGAGGGCGAGCGGGCGGGCGGGCGGGCGAGCGAGCCTATCTCCCACGGCCAGCCCCGCCGCCCGCCGCCCGATAACCGCGGCGGGGCGGGCGTGCGGGGGTGGGTGCGTGGGAGGCTGCGTGGAGGGGTGGAGGAGCGCGTGGATGGATGCGTGAGTGGGTTGGGTGGGTGCCGCTCGCCTCTCCCCACCTCGCTGCTGGCTCAGTCCCTTTCCCAACAAGAGGAGAATTAGCCGGCATCATGACGAAGCAGTATTGGCTCCCGCTCCTCCCGCTTGCCCGGCACAAAGAGGGAGGAAAACAGCGATAACCCGGCCTGCCCCGTTGCCAGGAACAGCTCGGACCCCCAGGAGCCCCCTCCAGCCCCTGCTGAGAGCTGGGCACGGCAGCCCCTGGTCCCCCCACAGCCCCTCACTGCGGGTTTGGCACCCCCAGCCCCGAGCGGGAGGGGATCAGCATCCCACTGGGCTGCGGCAGGATGGGGGGTGTGTGGGGGGGTGACACCTGCCCTCCAACCCGCCCCCAGGCTGGGTTTGGGGGTGCTGTGAGGGCGGCACCCACCCCCCTCTGCCCTGGGAGGGGAAATCCAGCGCGAATCTCCATCCGCGGGGCCGTCGGAGCCCAGGAAGGGCCGGGAGATGCTGAGGACCTGCCAAAATCAAGCCCTGGCCTCTGGCGAGGGAGAGTTGATGCCCCCCACACCCTGAGCCCCTCCACATCCCGGGAGTCACGGTCCAGTCCCCATCCCTGGGATGAGTCCCCAGGGCTGGGCTGGGGCAGGGCAAGGGGGTTGTGACCACCCCTATCCCCTCGGAGCCTCTCGGAACGTGGGCCTGGCTGGAAATCCAGGCCCCCTGCACGGGAACGGTGCCACGGCTGGACCCCCTCCCGGGGGCGGAGGGGCTGCGTTGGTGCCGCAGCGCTGGGATCCAGCGTCTATTCCCGGCTCTGTGTGGGAGAGAGCTGCCTGCTGACAGCAGCTCCCTCTCTGGGTCCTCTCCCCAGCGCTGCGCTCCTGCTGTTTGCTGCCTCAGTCTCTGTCCTGGCTCAGGCAAGGGCCGCCGGACCCACTTGGAAGCACATCTGGGTGGGTGGCAGGCTCAGGAGGGGTGCACATCTGGGGAGGGATGTACACCCAGGAGGATGCACAGCCAGGGGTGAATATCTGGGAGCGGAAACACACCCAGGGACGCACATCTGGAGGGGGGGGGAAACACACCCAGGGATGCACATCTGGGGGGGATACACATCCAGGGATGCACATCTGGGGGGATGCACACCCAGGGGGACGCACACACGTGTCCTCTGGCACCGGGGCCAGCCTGGCTCGCTGATCCACGAGCATCCCGAGTTGCCGCCGTACCCTGGTGCTGAAGGGGCTCTGCCGGCCCCAGCCGCCCCCCGGGGGCCTTGGCCATGAATAATCGAAGCCGTGGCCGCCTCCACGCCCCCCCCCACTAACCCAGTTTCTCAAGCATGAAGACGATCGCAGCGGCTGCTCGGGCTGCTGCCACCTGCGCCCGGGGCTGCTCGGGCGCCTGAACCCGCCGTGGCACCCGCCGGGGGCTCAGCACCCCGACCCAGCACCCCGGGGTGCCCGCAAGGAGGGAGGAAGGACTTTGGGAATGCACTTATCCCGCTCCAACCAGCACCACGCACCGGCTCATGCACCCCCCTCCAAAGCCAAGCCCGGACACGCTCGGAGAGCCCCCCCCATTTCCCCGCTGGGTCACCCCCGGTCCCGGCGGTGCCTGCAAAGCCGTGCCTAAGGCAGGAGGCTGCCGAGGGTGTGTTGTGGGGGCCGGGGGTGTGGGGGCAGGGGGTGCAGGGCCCTACCTTCAGGGGAGCCCATGGCCCGCCGCAGGCAGCTCTGCCCGTCCGCCGGGAGCCATCCCTGCGCCGAGCATCCCCTCCCCTGCGCCGCACGGCACGTTGCCACAGCGACCGCCTCCCGCCGCAACCGGCGGGATGGAGCACGGAGGATGTGCAGGAGCATCCTCTGGACTCAGCCAGGGGTGGAGGGGGAGCAGGAGCATCCTCTGGACTCAGCCAGGGATGTTGGTTGGACAGGAACATCGTTTGGACTCAGGGAGGGATGGAGGGGGTGCAGGAGCATCATCTGGGCTGTGAGAGATGGAAGGTGTGCAGGAGCATCCTCTGGACTCAGGGAGGGATGAAGGGGGTGCAGAAGCATCCTCTGGACTCAGCCAGGGATGGAGGGTGTGCAGGAGCATCCTCTGGGCTGTGAGAGATGGAGGGTGTGCAGGAGCATCTTCTGGACTCAGCCAGGGATGTTGGTTGGGCAGGAACATCGTTTGGACTCAGGGAGGGATGGAGGGGGTGCAGGAGCACCGTTTGGACTCAGCCAGGGATGTTGGTTGGGCAGGAACATCATTTGGATTCAGCCAGGGATGGAGGGTCTGCAGGAGCATCCTCTGGACTCGGGGAGGGATGGAGAGTGTGCAGGAGCATCCTCTAGACTCGGGGAGGGATGGAGAGTGTGCAGGAGTGTCCTTGGGCTTCAGCCAGGGATGGAGGACATGTAGGGGCATCCTCTGCCCTTGCCACCCTGCAGGATCAGGTCAAAGAGCATTTCCACATTGCCAGGGTGGACACAGCCCCTGTGCCCCAGTGTGAAGCAGTTGCCAGACCCCAAATTGCCCCATTGCCCCACCCGCAGGGTTGTTGGGTTTGCAGGGACAGCACCCCAGAGGAGCCCTGTGACGACCATCCTGCAAGGGCTGTCCTGTCCATGTCCCAGTGGACACCAGCCCCAGTCACCCCAGTGACACCCCCAGTGCAGCTCATGGGACCCCCCCGTCATGAATGGGGCACAAAGACCAAGGGGATGGGGTTGTCAGTGGGGTGGGGGGCTGGCACCCCTCACCTCTGCAGCAAGGTGGGTGCTCTGGAGAGAGCCCCTTGCTGGCTGTGCAGACCCCCAGACCCCTCCAGCACCCTCAGCCCCTCCAGCATCCCCAGTCCTCGGAGCATTTCCAGCTCCCTGAGCATCCCCCAGGCCCCTCGAGCATCTCCAGCCCCTTAAACATCCCCATCCCACGGGAGAGCAAAGCCTTGGGAAAGGCTGGACACACAGTGGCAGGGCAAGACACCCTCCAGTGCACTTTCTGCACAGAGGACATTCCTGTCCCCACCTCCACCCCCCGCCCCAGGTCTCACCTCAAAAAACAAGAAAGAAGCAGTGTGAGGGTTTTTTTTTTCCACTCCTTCTCCAGCCATAATTAAAAAGGACTCACCCTTCCGAGCCCTTTCTATCCCGGGAGGTCGAGAAGAAAGAGAGGGGAGGAAGGGGAAAACCCTGAAAGAAAAGAGAGGAAGGGGCTTGGGAAGGAGAAGAGAGAAAAAAAAAAAGGACGGGGGAAAAATTAAAGCGGAGATTACACAAAGGGAACTCCTCTACCTTTGAAGCTTTGGCTAAATTGGGGAGGGGGCGGCGGGGGCAGGGAGGGTCCGGACCCAGTCGGCTCCTTTCTCAAAGCCTTCTCCTTTCAAGAATGTCTCGAATTCCTGCAGGAACAAGGAGCCGGGGCTGTGGGGCCGAAGGAAACGGGAGGGGAAACATAAAATCACCGTGGCCGCTCGGCTAATTCCGGCCGCCACACCTGGGCAGCGGCGCCGGGCGCATTGTTCGCCCGTAATTGCTGGGTGTTGCATTTCTCTTCTGCTTTAAAGCTTCATTTAACTCAAACTGTTATAATTTTCTCCCCACTGCCCCCCACCCCAGCATTGTGCTGGCGGGGCTTTGTAGGGGCTGGGGGAGCCCCGGTTCGGGGATTACAGCCCCCCCAGGGGCCGGCTGCCACCGCCCAGGGCATTGTCAGAGGGGAAGGCAATTATGGGGAGGGGGCACGGCCCCGGGCGTGGGGAGGGGCGGCCTGAGTGGTGGCCCCCGGCAGGGAGAAGATGGGGTACCGAGCTGGGTACCAGCGCTTAGGGTGGTAGTTTTTGGGGAACAGGGGGGTACCAGGCCGAGGGGGATGCTGTGGGGGGAGAACAGGGGGTAGCACACTGGGTTCCACTTCGAGAGTGATGCCCTGGGGGGCAGAGAAGAGGGGGTAGCACTCCAAGGGTGATGCCCTGGGGGGCACAGAGAACAGGGGGTAGCACACTGGGATCCCCTCTAAGGGTGATGCCCTGGGGGGGCACAGTGAACAAGAGGTAGCACTCCAAGGGTGATGCCCTGGGGCACAGAGAACAGGGGGTAGCACACTGGGTACCACCCAAAGAGCAATGCCAGGTGAGGGAACTGTGGGTATCAGGACAAGAGTGATGCTCTGTGGGGGAGCAGTTGGTGCCAAACTGGATACCAGGCTGGGCGGGGGGGGGTGTGCCCTGGGAAAGGGAGAACAGGGGGTACCACACTGGGTACTGCTCCAAAAGTGATGGCCTGGGGGGTCCACAGCGGGTACCACGCTGAGGGTGGTACCTGGGAGGGGAGAGGAGTGGTTGGGTAACACACCAAGGATGATGCCCTGGTGAGGAGCAGAGGGTACCATGCCAAGGCAATGCCCTGGGGAGGGCAGAGCAGTGGGTGTCACACAGGGTTCCACACTGAGGATGATGTTGTGTGGGGGAAAACAGGGGTACCACACTGGGTGCCACTCCGAGGGGGAGAACAGAGGGTGCCAGGCTGAAAGTGATGCCCTGGTGGGGGAGAACTGCAGGTACCACACCAAGTACCATGCCAAGGGTCATGCCCTGTTCACCAGGATGCAGCAGGCACCTCCAGAACACAAACTGGGAGGCACAGATAGGGATGGGGGAGCCTCTTTTGCAGCCACCTCCATCCTATTGCCACACAGCGTCTGTCTCTGGCACTCCACCAGCTCAGGGCACCCTGTGCCAAGGGGAATTGGGCTCCCCTCCATCCCAGCAGGCACAACGCCTGTGGCAAAGTCTCAACCCGGGAAGGAAAACACCCCCAGGCTCCATCAGTCTCGACACTCACTTTTATTTGCCTCGGGGTTTCCTCTTTTACACAAAGAAACTCCAAAGTCTAATTGTTTAAGGCCTAAAACTGACTCATAAACAGCAGGATGGGTAAAAACACACAAACCCCCCACTCAATAGCAAAAGTCACTTAAAGGAGGTTTCTCTTTGGCCTGGCGGGCACCCACACGTATCCCCACCCCACCCAGTGCCACAGGGAGAGGGCACAGACCTTCCCCTCCAATAAATAACGTGGAGACCCCACGGCTGTGGGGGTACAAGTGCTGGTCCGGGGGTCTGTGTGCCTGGACACCCCTTGGAGCTGCCCAGACAGACGGACAAATGGGCATCCCATGGTCCTCAGCACCCTCCTGTGGTGCCCTGCATCCCTCACAGGGATGGGCACAGCATGCCCCTAGCCCCAGGGCTGTGGGTGGGCTCGGTATCCCACTCCAGTGGGGACAACTTGCCAGTCTCCTCCACCCCTGGCACTGAGAGCAGAGTCCATGTGGGACAGGAATGTGTCCAGGGGTCCCAGCCCTTGGTGGCACAGGGACAAGTCTCTGAGGGGCTGACAAGGGAAGGGGACAAAGGCACTGGGTGGTGAATGTGGGTACCACGGGGTGCTCCAGGGATGCAGGATCCCAGTGTAGGGCTCCAGACAGCAGTGACTGAGCCCAAACTGTGCCCTCCCCACCCCAGAGTGGTGCCTAGAAGTCCAGCATTTTTAGAACAGTGGCAGGGCAGAGTCTGGGGAGGCCAAAGGTCCTGAGGATGAGGAGAGCAAAGGCACTGGGTGGTGAACATGAACACCACGGGATGCTCCAGGGATTCAGGACCGCAGGGAGCACTTCCAGGGGGAGTGGGCAAAGGCACTGGGTACCCAAGGTGGGCACCACGGGATTCAGGACCGCAGGGACCACCTCCAGGGGGAGTGGGCAAAGGCACTGGGTACCCAAGGTGGGCACCACGGGATGCTCCAGGGATTCAAGACCCCAGCGGACCGCGCCCAAACCGTGCCCTCCCCACGCGCGGGGGGCGCGTCTGAAAACCCAGAATCTTCGGAAAAACGGGGAGCACCCAGCGCTGGGAGTGAGCGGGGAGAGGCGGGGAGGGGCAGGAGCGGGGTCGGGTGTTACGTGCGGGGGGCGCGGGTGCGGCGGGAGCGGCGGGTGGGCGAGGAGGAGCCCACGAACTCGAACTGCTTCTGGCGCTCGGCGTTGGGGAAGGGCAGCTGCCCCCGGTAGAGGCGCTTGATGAAATGGGCTTCTCGCTGGTTCTGGCGGCTGCGGGAGGCGCGGCGGGGGCGGCCCCGACGGGTGAAGGCCATGTACCAGCCCTCGTAGCGCGCGTTCTGGAACGCCGTGTAGTTGTTCTCCAGCACGATCTCGGTGAAGATGCAGTCCTTGCTCTTCCCGTTGGGCTGCGGGGGGGGGAGGAGGAGGGCACGGGCTCTGAGGGGCGGCGGGGGTGGGACTCGAGAGGTGTTGGAACCCACCCCTGCCACTCGCAGATCGGCTTTGTCAGCACCCCTGACACGTCGCAGTTCATCTCTGCCACCCCCAGACCACTCCTGGCACCCCCAGTTCATCTGTCACCCCCCAACCCGCCCCTGTCACCCCCCAACCAGTCTTTCTCACCATCCCTGAAGCCTCCCAGTTCATCTCTGTCATCCCTAGTACCCCACTGACACCCTCCAGCCTGTCCTTACAACCCCCAGTCCATCCCCAACACCTCCCAGTTCATCTTTGCTACCCCCTAGCCCACCCCTGGCACTCCCCAGACCATCTTTGGCACTATCCCTGCCACCCCCAACCCACCCTCCAGCCTGTTTTTATCATCCCCCAGCCCAGCCCTGGCACCCCCAAACCTCACCTTTGTTGTCCCCGAGCCCGTTTTTATCCATCCCAAACCCATCTCTTTCACCCCAAACTCCCACCTCTGTCACCCTCCAGCCCCACAGATCCAACCCCGAGGCACCAGGAGCAGCTCCCCAGGGGTTTCTCCTCACAGCACCCAGGGCTGATGGAGGAAAAGGGAGCCTGGCAGATTTTGGGGGGTCAGGGACAGCCCCTCCTGCACCCACATAACCCCTGCGACTGGGGACACGGGGACCAAGATCTCAGGGGTGCCCGGGCTGAGTTCCAGGGGCTGTGGGGACATGCAGGGGGGGTTTGGGGGACGCAGAGGGGGAGTGTGGGGGTCCAGGACTCACTTTCCCGATGAGCTTTCCCCTCTTGCTCATGCAAATGTACTTCTCGCTCTCGGCCCCCTTGATGCGCACTCGGCTCCCGAAGGTGTCCGTCTCCACGATGAGCTTGGCTGTGAGGAGGGGACACGGCCCATGGGGGCTGTGACACCCCCCGACGAGCTGCCAGCACCCAAATCCTCCCCCATCCCCTTCTCCCTGCCGGCATCTGCCCATCCCCAGCGGGCTGGGAGCTCCCACAGCCAGAGCAAGGCAGCCCTTGCTGGGGAATGTCCCAGTTCGCGATGCCAAAGGGGCTTTGTTGAAACCCAACAGAGTCCAAGCCAGGGTTGGTGGAAGCACCAGCCCCTTCCTCCCCCTCCAGTGCATCCACATTTTTGGGATTCAATGGGTTTTCCAGGGCCAGACCAAGTCCAGGGTTAATTATCCTCATCCTTATGGTTCCTCCACAACATTCCCAGCTCCAGAGGTTGGGGGCAACACCAAAACCCATGACCCTGGTGGGTCCAGCCAGGAGAATTCAGCAAAAGGCCCTGGAAAGGTGGTGAAGATCAGCCTCACTGGTCACCAGGCTTGGAAAAGCCTTTCCCAAAGCTCCAAGGGATTCCAGCCTGGTGTCCATGGGGCTGTGAGGGCAGGAGTGGAAAATCCCATGGGAGAGGTGGTGTAGCCACAGTGGGATCTGCCCCAGGTGGGCTCTGCCCACTCCCTATGGATATTTAGGAGGTGGATGCCGGGAGCAGGCGATTCTCCTCCAAGAAAAGTTGTTTGCCTTATACCAGGAAGAGATTAGAAAGCACAAGCCCTAAATATAGGGCTTATAAATACTGCAGAAATCCCTGATTTTGGAAGTTTTGAGGTCAGGGCTCTTCGGAGACGAGCTCTCACTGGAGTTACTCAGGGAGGGGATTTTTGGGTATAAAAACAGCTGGGGCTGGAACATCCCCCACCCTCCCCCAGCAAAACTTTTCGGGCAGAGCGTTTCCACAGGCAGGGTGGGGCCAGCAGCCCCTCCTACCGAATTTGTTGCCGTCCTCGGCGGTGGCCGTGATCCTTTTGCCGTTCACCTGGACGTGCTTCCCGCTGGTCCGGCTGTAGAGCTGGTATTCCCGGATCTGCCGCCGGCTCAGCTGGTCCGTCATGGCCCCCTGGTCCCTCACGTACTGGTTAAAATTAGGAGACGGTTGGTTCTCCCCCTTTGTTTACAAAGGGAAAAATAAAATCAATTCGTTTTGGGATGGCAAGGGGAGGGATAGATGGATGGGTTGATGGAGAGGGGAGCCTGGCAGGGCTGGGAGTGGGCACCTTCCACCCCTGTGCGTGGGCAAAGGCAGTTCCCAGACACCTGGTTCTGTTGGAACAGGGACCAGGAGATGCTTTGGATCAGGGTTAGGAGAGGCAAAGACTTTCCTCTTTATCCCAAGCTTGAGGAGGTTGCAGGGAAGGATGTCATCCTCCCAGGTGGTACCCAGGACAGCCTGGGATGCAGGAGCCGAGCTAGTGAAACATCCACTGAGTCCCTCATGGGGAGTGAGACCCCCTAAAGCCAGGCTGGGTGTCCCAGGAGCAGAGCCATCCCCTCCCAATCCATCCTGAGCAAGGAATAAACACCCCAAAACCAGCTCCAGGGCTTATTCTGACAGAGCAGCAGAAGAACATGAGGGTTGTTGGAGGGAAAACAGCCGCTTATTAGGGCAGGTGAGGTGGGGAGGGGGATTAGTGGTGGTGGGCAGCCCCCCATCCGGCTCCAGACTCCAACCAGCCCCCCTCAACACACATCCTAAAGGGAAACTCATTTTAATCCCGGTGTGAGTGGGGCTCAGGGCAGCACCCCAGGGATCTCAGCCCCCAAACCAACTCTGAAGGGTCTGTAGGAAGGAAATACATTCTGGGGTGTAGGGGGAACATCTGCTTGGAGAGTGGGACATTTGGGGTCCCACTGCCCAGTTTGGGGTGCTCAGCATCACTTGGGGAGGGGGCACAGGATTTGCCACCCGCATTCCCGGGCTGTGGAATCACCTCGCTGGGAAGACAAGAGGGTATCCAGCCCTGCACGGAGCAGTGGGATGGTGGGGGGCACTGCCCGCCCTCCCCACGCCCCCCCCAGCTCCCTCCCCACCTTTGTGTGCGCTCCGGGACTCATTTCCTGCCAGGATGTACTTTAAAGACTTTGGGTCTGTCGGGGGAGGTGGGCTGGGGAGGGAGGGGGTGGCAGCCCCTCTCCATCAAAGGCGCTTCCCTTCTCCTCTCATTTTCAAAGAAATAAAAGCATTTACCTTGGGAAGATTAAAAAAAAGGGGGGGAGAAAGAAAGAAGAAAAGGTCCCGAGGATGTATTGGATGTATTAATGCCGCGGGGGCCGCAGCCCCGGGGGTTTTGTTCGGGCGCTGGAGCAGAGGGTGCTGATATGGAACAGTGGATTTTAATAGGCACTGCCTTTCTAAAGCCACAAAAAAAGGGACGGCGCAGCCCCAGAGGGTGCGGGGGGAGATGGGAGGGGGTGTCAAACCTCACACCCCCCATCTGGTGGGGGTCCAGACCCCGTTAACCCCCTCGACGGCAGCAATCTCGGCCCCGGGGGCTCAAGGCTGATGGACTTGGCACGTCCCTGCCTGAGCAAGGCTGCAAGGAATGTGCCACCTGCCCGGGATGGCATCCCTGCCAGCCTTATCCACACCCTCCCGAGGGATCCGGGGGTCGGGGGGATGTGATCCCCATTGCTGACCCCCATTTGTAGCCCCACGAGGTCAAGGCTGATGGGCATAAGGAGTTCTGGCGTGGGCACAACCTCCCCGGGCTCCATCCCCGCATCCCTCCCTTCCCGGACCCCGGTGCCACTCGGGGTGGGCACACACCAGCCCCAGGGCCATGGGCACCCCCAAAAACAACGGGTCGGCTCAGGGACTGTCACAGAACGGGCACCTTCGCCCTCCCAGGGGATAGGAAAGCACATCCACCTACCTGGGTCTGACAGGAGAACATGAGGAGCTGGAAACATCTGCGGGGAAAGAAAAAAAAAGGGGGAAAAGGGGGGAGTTTCGTGCGGAGTTGGCCGCTTTCTCCTTGCGCTCCTTGCAAGGAATAGGGCACCCTGAGAATAAACCTCGGGGTGCAGGGGAGAGCAGCGAGAGGCGCTTACATGGAGAGGTTCTGCAGGGTGAGGGGCTGCATGGCGCTGCTCGAAGCCCCCCGGGGAACACCGGGCGACACCGACGGTCCCACGACGGGCTCGCTGCGGTCCTTCCCCCGCTCCCCGTCGGGGCAGGGACAGCCAAGGAGCCTCCGGTGCCCTCCTCGCCGGGGCGGCCGAGGGGACAGGAGGGTGCGGAGATCCCACGTGCGATGCCAAAGGCTCCGCAGCAGCGACGGAGCATGGGGGAGGCAGCCGGGGCAGGGGCTTCTCCTCCTCCTCCGCCGGCCCTGGGGGCTGCCCGTCCTACGCCTTGGGGGCATCCAGCTCCATCCTGTGCCCTGCGCCCCCTCCCCATCAGCCTCCCGTCCTCGGGCCGCTGCCACCGCCCCGGGCAGCGCCCGCAGCCCCCCGCCCCATGGAGCCGGCGGTGCCCTCCCGAGCCCGGCCTGGAGGTGGGACACGGAGGAAAGGGCAGCCTTTAAAGGTGGGGGAGAGCCCCGCGAAGAGGGGCCGGACCTCTCCCGGGAGGCAGAGGCTCGGATGGGATGGGGATGGGGGAGGTGGGAGGGGGGGCTCGGCTGCTCGGGTATCCCCGTCACCTCCCACCCCACGGAGATGCCGAGACGTGGGGGTGATGCTGTGGTGCACGGAGAAGGTACCAGGCCTTGGGGACAGATGATTTTTCACCCTTCTGTCACCAGGTGCCAAGCACAGCCCTGGCCTGTGCATCGCCCACCAGCTGCTTTAGAGCTGGGGGGGCTCTGGGGACCCTCTGCCCACCCCCAACCCAGCAGGTCTCACCTCCCCCTGGGGAAGGGCAGGCTGTGGACCCCTCCACGAGCCTTTTGCTGGGCCAGGGAGGTGCTAAGTGCCTTATAAAGCCCCCGGCAGGGAGCTGGGGTAACCCCCAAAGGGGCGTCCAACACCCCTGGAGGGGTCCCCAAGGGGCAGCACAGGCGAGGAGGGGTTTAGTTCAGGAACCACCTACTTGCCTTCATGCTCGTGCCTCCCATCGGTGCCAGGGGGTACCAGTGGGGTACAAGGCCCATGGGACAGGCAGGGTGGGGAGCAGCAGGGTACCTACACCCCCATCCGCAGAGTAGGGGGGCTCATTCAGCGTGAACGACCCAAATTAGACCCCCTCCCTGCTGCCTTCACACCTCCTGGGGCAGGAATTCAGCCCAAAGCCCAGCTTGCAGTCCCCCCCAAAAGCACAAACACAGCAGCCCCCAGCTCCGAGGTCCCTTTCCCACCCCAGCCCTGGGGGCTCAGCACCCCCGAGGGGCTCTGCCTCGGCCCCCCACGCGTGGGGGATGATTGATGGGCGTGGAGCCATCATCACCCCCAGCATGCCTCCCCCCGGGCTGGGGCAGAGGGTCTCGGAGCTGTCAGCACAGCCAAGGGAGGGGGCCAGACTGTGCAAACAGCCCCTGTAGGGTGAGGAAAGGCTGGAGGGACAGGACTGCCTGTCACAGCCTCCTGTGGGTGGCCCTCAAGGACAGACACCCCCCCCCCCCGCCCCCTCTTCCCCAGCCTCATCCCAGCAGCCCAGATGGGTGCAAAAGGGGATTAATTCCCTATCCAAACCTCATGTGTGCCCCCCCCTGCACTGCCCCACACCTGGGGCAGGCTAAAGGCCCCTCCTCTCGGAGCCAATCTGGGACACAGCAGCCCCCCAAGGGGCTCCAGACCCTCCACCAATCCCCTCCAGACCAAGGGCAGGTCAATGGGTTCTAATCATCTCCCTGCTGCTCCCTAATCCCCCTTTGTCTCCTATTCACAGGCAACACTTGTTACCCCACTGGCAGGGGGGCTGCCCCCGGCCCCCCAGAGAAGGTACCAGAGCCAGGGCAGTGGGCACAGAGCTCCCAGCAGCCCTAACCAGGATACAGGACCCTCCCACAGCCCCCCCCTGTCCCCAGCAAGGGGAGCCAGAAGTGCAAGATATCCTTTATTTGGGAACGACACCACAGAAACAGATGCTTTCAAGCTCTTCTGCACCTGGAAGGGAAGGAGAAAGGAGCTGAGGCACAGGTGTCCCAGGACTGCCTCATTTTGGGGATGGATCCTCCCCAGCCCCACTCAGCCATGAGCCGGGGCACCCACAGACCCCCTCCCAGCACTATAGGGACCCTCACACCTGGATACCCCATCCCTTTCCATACCCAAGTCAGGCTCTGCCACAGATCCTCTTATTTCTTTGGTGCTGTGTTCCTGCCCCGACCAGCTCCACGGCCCTGCAGGAACAAGACTCAGTGTGGGAATCCACAGACCTGCATTTCTCCCCCATTTTTGGGTTCAGCCACTGATGCCCAACACATGTTGCCCTCCCCAGGAGGTCCTGATCCTCATGTTAAGTGGGGAACACAGAGGGACATCCCAACCAGCTCCTACCTTGCTGGGAAGGGGTTCCTCAGGGACAGCCTTGCTCCTGCTTGGGAGAGAAGGGGAGGGCTGGGATTAGGATCCCAGCAGAGTGGGGATCCCCCGCTCCAGGTTTCCCCTCCATCATACTTACAGCTCATCCTCCTTCTCCAGCCTCCTCTTCTAAGGGAGAGAAAGAAAGATGTAGGGTGAGGACTCACTCCAGAGCCTGGGATTGTTCCTCCCCAGGGACAAAGGTCGTGACTCATCCCCTTAACAGAGAGGGGTTTGGGGTCTTTGCCCCCACCTCCCTGTGGCAGAGGGACCCCTCTGCCCCCCCTCACCCCACCCAAGGGGGTGCTGACCTTGGCAGCGCTGCCTTTCCGGGTAGTTTGGCCTTTGGGGGACTTCTTAGGGGATTTCTTGGGAGACTTCTTGGGAGACTCCTCTTCTTCTTCCTCCTCCATTTCCTCCTCCTCCTCATCCGAGCTCATCACTGTGGGAGAACCTGGCTGAGCCCCCACACCTGGGGAGGGGGGTCACAGGGCAGGGGGGGAACCCAGTACTCACTGGAGATGTGCTGCCCACTGATGTAGACGGGGCCAGAGCCAGTCCTCAGGCGGAATGTCACCGGGGGGGTCAGCTCCACTCCGGCCAGGGTGGCCTGCAAAACACGGGGGTGGCAACTCCCTGGGGCAGCCAACACCTCCCCAGAAGGGCAATAGCCCCCTCCCCAAAGGGCACTCACCATGGGCAGCACCGATGGCTTCAGCGTGGCGAGGGGCACCGGGGTTCGGGCATCCCCCTCCTCTGCCACCACCTCCACCACATGGAATTCATCCCGGGCCGTCTCCCCCAGGCAGATCTTGAGGAGAAGGAGAAGAAAATCCCCCCAGGACCCCCAAGGCATCCAGGTGCCCCTTGCCCAGGACACTTGGGGGTTTTGGGGGGCACGGACATCACCCTCCTCAGCTATGACCTCCACCAGATGAGATTTATCCTGTGCCATCTCCTGCGAGCAGTGAGAAGATGCTCCCAGTACCCAGGCACACCTTGCCCAGCACCCCCAGGGATTTGGGGGGCTGAGGGGCACCAGGATATTTCTCACATTCATGGAGTTCATCCTGGGCCATCTCCCCCAAGGCAGAGGGAAGAAGAACCCCCCTCCTGACCCCCCCCAAGGTTTTTGGGGTGACCCACCGTGCGCAGAGCCAGCTGCTCCTCACAGTTCCACCCCTCGGGCATGCGGAAGGTGTAGGAGTCCTTCTGCTTGCTCAGCTCGCACCCTGCGGGCAGAAAAGGGGGGCAGAGCCGTGGGACGGGGGCATAGGGGGCACCCCAGGGCAGCCCCAGCCCCACGGGGGTCGGGGGATAGCGGTTCTTACCCCAAATCAGGGACACGGGTTTCTCAGACTTGCTGTCGGTGCTGTCAGTGAAGGACATGGCTCTGGGGTGTCTCAGCCTGGGGAGGGGACACACAGCACTGTGGGGACCCCCTGTGCTCCCACAGAAGCCCCCCCCTCCCTCCCCAAAAACAGCACCAGAGCACTCACCCCCCAAAAAAAAACACCCGAAACGAATCCTGAGTCCAAGAGAAGCCCCCAAACACAGCAGCGCCCCCCGCCCAGCCGGCACTTATAGAGGCAGAGGGACCCCCGCCCACCCCCTCAATCCCCGTTAATCACCGCCAGCTGCGGGGCGTTAATTACCCCCCCAGGTGTGTTAATGAGCGTGGGACACCCCCTTCCCCCTCCCCGCAGATTGGGGGTCCCACTGAGTCACCCCCCCCCAGCTGTGTCGCAGGTCACCGTGTTCTGCCATCCCTGACACGGGTCCCCACCCACCGTGTCCCCCCTCCTCGATTGTCCCCGCGTGTCCCGCCACGTCCACCCGTGTTCCTCCACCCTGCTGTGTCCCCAAGTATCCCCCAGTATCCCCTCACCCTACTCGTCCCCTCGTGTCCTCCTGCCCTGCGTGTTTCCCCCATGTCCCCCAGTCCCTCACCCCTCGTGTCCCCCCGTGTCCACCTTCCCACCGTGTCACCTCCCTCGCGTCCCCCTTGTCCCCCTCATGTCCCTCGTGTCTCCCCCACCCCGTTCCCCCATGTCTTCCCATACCCACTTCTGTCCTCCCTGTCCTATGTCCCCTCGTGTCCCCACTGTCCCCTCGTGTCCCCCATGCACCTCCTGTCCCCCAATGTCTCCAAATGTCCCCCATGTGTCCCTCTGTTCCCCCGAGTCTCCCCGTGTCCCCCCCGTCCCCTCCTGTCCGCCCATGTCCTCCCTGTCCCCAGATGTCCCCCTCTGTTCCCCTCCCGTCCTCCCCTTATCCCCAGGTGTCCCTCCATGTCCCCCCTGCCCCCCCAGATATCTCCCCATATCCCCCTCATACCCCCCCCATACCCCCATATCCCCCTCATACCCCCCCGTATCCCCCCATATCCCCATATCCCTCATACCCCTCCATAACCCCCATATCCCCCCATACCTCCCATATCGCTTCCATACCCCCCTATATCCCCCCCTATCCCCTATAGCCCCATATCCCCCCGAAC
>JAWMRC010000266.1:0-16029 GCA_035584755.1 Thripadectes ignobilis
GCTCTGGATACCCTAAAATTCCGGGGTGAAGCGGGCCGTGTCCCCATCATCGCCTCTTCTTGCTGCCCCCCCGGCCCCCCGAGCCGCCTTTTGAGAGGCTTCCCTGCTCCTGTACAGAATTTGGGGAGGCTGGGCTGCACCCCAATTCCTTGAGGGGGGGGCTGCGGGCACCAGGGCAGCTACGGGGGGGGCACCCCAAAAGTGAACCCCAAAAGTGAACCCTCCAGCAACCCCCAAAGGAATATTTTGGCACCTCGAAGGGAGCCCCCAGAACCCTCAAAATTAGCCCCCCCAAACCCCTCAAAATGAGCCCCCCCAGTAGTCCCAAAATGAGCCCCCCCAGCACTCCCAAAATGAGCCCCCCAGCACCCCAAAATTACCTCCCCGACCCCACAAAAGGAGCCTCCCAGCACCCCCTGCACGGTGTCGGGGGGCCCCTACACAGATTTGGGGGGGCCCTTACCCAGTTTCTGGGGTCCCAAAGCACCCTGAGGGGTTTTGGGGTGTCCCCATATGGGTCCAGGGTCCCCATACGATTTAAGGGATCCCTGAGTGGTTTGGGGGTCCCTGTGCGGTTTTGGGGCACCCCTGCACAGGTTGGGGGTCCTTGCACCGTTCTGGGGGTCTCCTCGCAGGGTTTTGGGGGGCCCTGTGGGGTCTGGGGGTCTCTGTATGGTTTGGAGGGTCCACGTGCAGTCGTGGTGTCCCTGGGTATTTTGGGGGATCGCCGAACGGGTGGGGTTCCCTGTACAGTTTGGGGGTTCCCATATGGTTTGGGTGTCCCTGGGAGGTTTGGGGTCCCTCCCCCTTTTCAGGGTTCCCCCCTTAGACTTCGGAGTTCCCCCCCGCATATTTTTGGGGTGCCGGTACGATTTGGGGGTCCCTCCATATTCCCGGGTCTCCCCCGCACATTTTGGGGTCCCCGCACATTTTAGGGATTTCCGCACATTTTAGGGATTTCTGCACATTTTAGGGGTCCCTGAACATTTTGGGGTCCCCTCGCATATTTTGGGGTCCCCCCGTCCATTTCGGGTCCCTGCACATTTTAGGGGTCACTGCATATTTTAGGGATTTCCGCACATTTTAGGGATTTCCGCAAATTTTAGTGATTTCCGCAAATTTTAGGGGTTCCTGCACATTTTAGGGATCCCCGCACATTTTAGGGATTTCTGCACATTTTAGGGGTCCCTGCACATTTTAGGGATTTCTGCACATTTTAGGGGTTTCTGCACATTTTAGGGATTTTTGCACATTTTAGGGATTTCTGCACATTTTGGGGATTTCTGCACATTTTAGGGATCCCCGCACATTTTCAGGATTTCTGCACACTTTAGGGGTCCCCCCGCCCATTTCGGGTCCCCCCGCCCGTTTGGGGTCCTCCCTCACCCCGCCGTGCCCCGGGTCCTCCAGGCCTGCAGGGGGCGCCTCTCGCTACTTCCGGCCCCTCGCCCTCCTTCCTCTCGGTGGTTCCGGTGCCGCTCGCTCTCTCCTCTCGGTGGTTCCGGCCCCTCTCTCTCCCTCATCTCGGTGGTTCCGGCCCCGCGCGCTCCCCCCTCTCGGTGGTTCCGGCGCCGCGTGTTCCCGGAGCGGGACCGGGAGAGGCTCCGGGAGCGGCCCCGGGACCCGGCCCGGCCCCGCCATGTGGTTCATGTACGTGCTCAGCTGGCTGTCCCTGCTCGTGCAGGTGGCCTTCGTCACGCTGGCCATCGGTGAGACCCCCCGGGCGGGGCCGGGCCTGGCCGCGGGGGCCGTGTCGCGATATGTCGTGGGGGCGGCGCCGGGGTGGGGGCCCAGCCCGGCCTGCGGGGCGCTGGGCACGGGACCCCCCGGGAATCCCAGGGATTGGGGGTCCCTCATGGCCTCGGAGCCCTCAGGAAGGGGGTCCAAAAGGATTGGGGATCCCAAAGGATTGGGGGTCTCTGGGTGTCCAAGGGATTGGGGATCTCTGGGGCTCCCTGGGTGTCCAAGGGATTGGGGGTCTCTGGGGGTCCCTGAGCCCTTCAGTTACCCCAGAGATTGGGGGTCCCTGGGTGCTCTCAGGGCCCTCAGACTGGGGGTCCCCTGGGTGTCCCCGAAGCCCCCTGTGTTGCCCAGGTGGGGAGGTTGGGAGGGGTCCTCTGTGCCCCCGGGGCTGTTCCCGGGCTGTTCCCGGGGCTGATCCCGGTGTTCGCAGCGGCCGGGCTGTACTACCTGGCGGAGCTGATCGAGGAGTACACGGTGGTGACGAGGAGGATCATCAAGTACATGATCTGGGTGAGTCCCTGGCCTCGGGGGGTCTCTGGAGGGACTTGTGGCCCTCCCAGCGGGAGGGCAGAGCGGCTGTGATGTGGGATGGGGGTCTGGATGGGGGACACAAGCTGGGAAGCTGCTGGTTCCCAGAGGGAGGGTTGGCAGGGGCTGCTTCCATCCCTCCCGGGGAGAAGGGGCTCCTGCCTCACCCCTGGGTGACCCCTGTCCCACCTGGCTCGGTGTGTCCCACCGGGGACATCGGGACCTTTTCCCAGGGCATAGGCACCAGGTGGGAGGTGTGTGGGGAGGGGTGGCACCAAACCCCTCCTGGCAGGTTCCTGTGTCCCCCAGTTGGGGAGGGGTGGCACCAAACCCCTCCTGGCAGGTTCCTGTGCCCCCCAGTTGGGGAGGGGTGGCACCAAACCCCTCCTGGCAGGTTCCTCTGCCCCCCAATTGGGCCCAGCTGACCCCAGTTAACCCCCTTGCCCTGCAGTTCTCCTCGGCCGTGCTGGTGGGGCTGTACCTGTTCGAGCACTTCCCGGGCTTCCTGGTGGGCGTGGGGCTCTTCACCAACCTCGTGTACTTTGGATTGCTCCAGACCTTCCCCTTCATCGTCCTCACCTCCTCCAACTTCATCCTGTCCTGCGGTGAGGGGGACAATCCCACCCTGGGGGCAGGGGGTGGGAGTGGGTGCTGGGGAAGGGGAGCCCCATCTCCCCATCCCAGAGGGGCTCTGGGGGGCAGCAGAAGTTTGGGAATTGCTGTCCCTGCCTGGGAAGGACTTTGAGCTCTGGGAAGCACTTTAATTGCAGGTGCTGATGTGGCTGAGATTGGTGTGGAGCTGGGAATGCTGGGCTTTCCAGGTTGCTTTGGGTTGGGAAGGATCTTAAATCCCACCCAGGGACACCTTCCACCAGCCCAGGTTGCTCCAGGTCCAACCTGGCCTTGGAACACTTGCAGGGGACGGGGCAGCCACAGCTTCTCCAGGCAACCTGTGCCAGGGCTTCCCCACCCTCACAGGGAGGAATTTCTTCCCAATAGCCCAGCCAGCCCTGCCCTCTGGCACTGGGAAGCCATTCCCTGTGTCCTGTCCCTCCAGGCCTTGTCCCCAGTCCCTCTCCAGCTCTCCTGGAGCCCCTTCAGGCCCTGGAAGGGGCTCTCAGGTGTCCCTGGAGCCTTCTCTTCTCTAGCTGAGCCCCCCCAGCTCTCCCAGCCTGGCTCCAGAGCAGAGGGGCTCCAGAATCCTGGGAAGGTTTGGGTCCAGTCCCACCCTCTGAGTTTGGGGGTCCCTGAAGCCCTGGAGTACCCCAGAGCTGGGGGTCCCTGTGTGTCCCTGAGTTTGGGGTCGTTGTTCACACCATTGAGGTGCCTGGCAGTATTTTAGGATGAGCAGGATTGCAGGTGGGGGGGCTGTGGGGAGGGGGCACAGGGCAGGGAGGGGCTGTCCTCCTTCCAAGCCTTGGGAGCTGCCTGTGGAAGGTGCCTGACCCCGCTGTTCCCTCCCTGGCAGTGCTGGTCGTGCTCAATCACTACCTGGCGTTCCAGTTCTTTGCTGAGGAGTTCTACCTGTTCTCTGAGGTGAGACCTTTGGGAAGGAGCTGATCCCTGTTTTCCTGCTGATCCTGGGAAGGAGGCAGGCAGCAAAATGCTGGGTTTGGGGCCAGCAGCTCCAACACTGTGGGTTATTTTTGCAGCCCTTCCCTGGGGGTTCCTGAGCTTGTTCCCTCCCAGGTACCTGGAAGCTGCAGGTTCTTTTCCCAGGTGTGGCTTTGGGGCTCTCCCAATCAGCTCCAAGCAGAAATATGGGACATTGAGCATAGATTATTTTGTTTTCTAAGATCCTAAAAACTTGGAAAAATAGAAAATAGTAATATTTTTTTTACAATCTAACCCCAAATCACTTCCCTTTTGGAATTATTGCTCCTCATTTTTTTATCTTTTATACTCTAATTCCATGTCACATCCTCACACCTGCCAAGGCAAAGGTCCACATTCCCCAAGGGGCTTCTTTGGGCCCCAAAATTCCTGCTGCTTGGTGCAAATTCTAAAAAGAGACTGAAAAAGTCACCAGAATAATTAAAAACCCAGGTTTTTAAGGAAGTGTAACACTTCTTTTGGCACAGGGAGGCTGCTTGGTGGCCCAGCACCTCTGGGCTTGGCTCTCCCTGAGGGAATATGGAAAAAAAGGGGTGTTGTGGTTAGAAGGAACAAGAACCCTGGGGCAGGAGGAGCCAGTCCAGCTCTTCCCTCTTCCTTTTATTCTCTGGAAGGTGTGGAGAGGATTTAATTAGTCCCAACAGCACAGCTAATTACCTGCTGGTTTAATTGTGCTGCTTAAACTTGGGAGCAGGAGAGGTTTGGGACTTTCCCTGTCCTTCCTGGGCAGTGCTGGTTGGTTTATCCCTTATCCCAGGGCACTGCTGACTCTGGAGAGCTGCAGTTGAGGTTCTGCACGTGCAGGGCCCTCTGTCAGGGTTCAGGGGGGACTTGGAGCTGCTCTTCCCTGCCTGCCCACAGGTCCTGGCCTACTTCACCTTCTGCCTCTGGCTCATTCCCTTCGCCTTCTTCGTGTCCCTGTCGGCCGGAGAGAACGTCCTGCCCTCCACGGTGCAGCCTGGAGGTGAGGGAGGGGATTGGGAGGGGATAGGGCTGGGACAGGGGTGGGACACATGGGCTCCCTCCACGCCATTCCCTCCTCGGGTTGTGGGGAAGGTGGGCAGGGAAATGCAGGTTCATCCTGCACCTCTCCAGCCATGGATTCATGGAAAGGTTTGGGTGGGAAGGGACCTTAAAGCCCATCTGATTCCAACCCCAGGGGCACCTTCCACTGTCCCTGTACAGCCTGGTCTTGGGCACTTCCAGGGATGGGGCAGCCACAGCATTCCTGGGTGCTGTCGCTTTCCCTGGACTCTCCCTGCATGCCAATAAAGGGGGCTCAGGGTTTGGACTCCCCACAGCAGATGGAACCCCCAGGTGGACTCGATGAGACATCCCCCCAAAATCAGCCCCGCCAGGGTCCCGTGGCACTCCAAGGGCTGGCTCTGATTCCCTCCCCTCCTCCCACAGACGACGTGGTCTCCAACTACTTCACCAAGGGGAAGAGAGGGAAGCGCTCTGGGATCCTGCTCATCTTCTCCTTCATCAAGGAGGCCATCCTGCCCAGCAGGCAGAAGATCTACTGAGCCCTGGGAGCTCCTGGAGCGCCGGGACAGAGCCAGGACTGCCCACACTGTGCCGAGGGGCCACGCCTCGCTCCACCCTCCCCCTGGCTCCCGAGGGGATTTCCCTGGGAAAGGATAAACTGGGACACGCCTGCAGCTGCCAGACACACGGGGAGGGCTGGCACCATTTCCTCCAGCTCTGCTGATCCCTCGGGAATGTGACCAAGGAGGATCTTGGGCTCTGAGTGAGCGGAGGAGGGTCTGGCCCCGGCTCAGGGACCCGGGAAGTGTCATCTCTGGGAATTTCCATCCAGGTGTTTGTACCTGGGGGTTTTAGGGGAGCTGCTCCCTTGGGATGGCACAGGACGGGTTCCAGCTTTACCTGAGGTTTACACAGAGCCATTAATTAAAAAGAAAAGGAGAAATTGGAATAAATCCGGAGGATTCCAGCATTGCCACGCCGTGGGAAGGGACAGTGAGGGCAGGACCTGTCCCTGTGCCCCTGGAATGATCCAATGGCTGGTTTGGTTTGATTTCAGTGTTGGAAATTCCCATTTTTCTCCCTGATTTAGTCAGGAGTGTCCAGGATGCTCCAGCTGCCGGAGCAAAGCCCTGGGAAGCTGTTCATGGAGACTCCTTGGCTTCTCCCAGGTCTGTGCTGGACATTCCCAGAGCTCTGAGCTCTCCAGGCCTCCCTCCTTTTCCTGAGGGAAAAAATCATACTGAGAAGGATGTGAACACTTTGTTCTTTTTCCTTCTAAACATAAAATCTCCTTTTTTCCTTATTTTTGGCCACCTTCAGCCTGTGCCAGGATGAGATACCCCCACGCCAGCCAGGCACAGGAATTCCCTGGATCCAGCAGCACGGGGTCACCAAGTGGGAAAGCTTTTGGAGGAGTTTCTGAGGGAAATGGCTCATGGAAGAAGTTTGCCTTACTGGAGAGGCTGGATGTGGCAGCATTCCTCCTGCTCCTGAGCATTCATGGAATCCTGGAATGCTTTGGGTAGGAAGGGACCATAAGTCCTACCCAGGGACACCTTCCGTAGCCCAGGCTGCTCCAAGACCTGTCCAATCTGGCCTTGGACACTTCCAGGGATGGGGTGTCTGGCTCCCAATGGAGTCAGTGCTATGGGAGGAATCTCCCTCTGTGCATGACAATTGTTTTTGGTGTTTTTAGGGAACTAATATGTTGGAAAAGCTGCTCTCCAGCCCAGGGGCTGGAATTTTGCTCCAAGGCCACAGGGTGGGGTTTTCTCCCATCTGAACCTGATGCAGGAGGGATGGAAAACTTCATGACAGGAGCACAGGGCAGGATGGAGGGATGGACCAGGATGGAAGTGAGGAGGATCAGGAGCTTGTCCCTCCTGATTCCTTTTAATCCCCATTTTCCTGACTGCTCAGCCAGGAGCCAGGGTCGGTTACTTGTGTTTTTCCAGCTGCCAAGTCCATTTTTGCTGCCTGGATCATTTTAAGGACACACACTTCTTCACGGATTTCAGGGAAGTTGTGTAATCCTATAAATATTTAACAAGGAAAAGGAGAAGGAAAGGCCACAGGGAAGCGAGGACCATGCTGGGATCCATCCCTGCCCTGAGCAGGGAAGTTTGGGATGAAAGACACCCTCAGGAGCCCAGCTTTGGCCAAAACATTCCTTTCCCTGCCCTGACAGGCAGGGAACATGGAAAACTTGGTGGATAACATGGAAAACCTGGTTATTCACCAGGATGAGGTAGGGATGATCCAGAGTCTGTCCACAAATGTGTTGGGAGATGCTCCAGCTTCAAACAAGGTGGGAATTTCCACCTGGATGGAGTATTTGATTACTATGATGATTATGCTCCATCCCTGGAAGTGTCCAAGGCCAGGCTGGATGGAGCTCAGAGCAACCTGGGCTGGTGGAAGGCATCCCAGGGGGTGGAACTGGGTGAACTCTCAGGTCCCTTCCCACCCAAATTCCATGATTCCATTTAAGAGTCACAGATTAATACCCAGATGGCTGCTCTCCGAAGCGTCTCTGCCTGCTCCTGGCTCTCCCATCCCATGGGATCATTGATTTTCATGGATGTTTGGAGGGGGTAATGAGGGGAGAGGAGCTCACTCGATACAGAGCGGGCAGAGGGAAAGGGCAGGACGGGGGGGAGTCTCCCTCTTTGGGCCCTGACATTTCCCTGGCGCTGCCGAGCCGGGAGGGGGAGTGAGAGGTGAGAGCAGGTGGGACTGGGAATGGCCTGAAAAGCAGGATTTGGAGCAATTGGGGAAGCAGGAGTGCGGTCAGCCTGGCCTCAGCCCCCCGAGTGCTCTCAGCCCCTCCCTGCAGCTCTGCCACCTTTCCCAGCACCAGCATCCTTCTCCAGGCTGGAGCGGGCAGGGATGGGGCCTCTCTGTGCCTGCTTCCCACAGGGCAGCCCTGAGGTGTGGGAGAATCCAAAGGGAGGAGAAGTGCTGGCTAATTAAGGAGGTTCAACTTGTGGGTGCTCATGAGGAGCAGGGAAAAAAAGGGGATAAAAAAGCCAAATGGTGGAGTGTTGGAACTGTGACATGTCCTGGCTGTTCCCAGGGGATGGGGGGACCAGGGATTCCCTGGGAAGGGACCTGTCCCCTCCTTGGGGATGCAGGGAGCAGCCACAGTCCTGCCTGTCCCCCACTGCTCCAACACCCAACTGAATAAACAGTTTTAGTATCATATTGTACATTAGAAAAGGAAGAGCTGCCAGAGGGCAGGGCTAGGTGGGATATTGGGAAGGAATTCCTGGCTGGGAGGGTGGGCAGGGACTGGCCCAGGTTGGGCAGAGAAGCTGTGGCTGCCCCATCATCCCTGGGAGTGTCCAAGGCCAGGTTGGACGGGGCTTGGAGCACCCTGGGCTGGTGGGAGGTGTCCCTGCCCATGGCAAGGGGTAGGACTGGGTGGGGTTTGAGGTCACTTTCAACCCAAATCAGTCTGGAATTCCGTGAAAACCCACCTCGGGAGCTCCAAGCGTGGGCTCAAGAGCATCATCCCTTTGTGTTCCATGTCCTGCTCTGGCCCGACCTTGCAGGACCCCTTTGCAGCAGCTCCGGTCCCATTCCCAGCCCCATCCTGCTGCCACCTCCTCACCCAGCACACAGTGACAGTGTGACACTCGGGGACACGGGGCCACCTCACTTTAATTAAAGCCCAGGAGGATGGAAACTGCTGGGAAGCAAGGGTGGGAGTGCCGTGGGAAGCTGCTCCTGCCCGGGGCTCCCGCTGCCCCCGGCCGGGCGGGCAAGGGGACGTGTCCTGGGGAGGGTCCCCCCAGCCCGGGGTCTGAACGGGACCCTGGCCCTGCCCTCGGGAGGGGACCCGGGCGGGACCGTGTCCGTGTTCCCTGGGAAGAGACACATGGAGGGGAGTGAGAGCAAGAGCAGAGCCCCTGGGGAGCGGCGACAGGAGGGGACAGGAGTGGGTGTCACCTCTGCGCTGCTCCCTGAGGATATTCCCACCCCAGAGGGTCCCCCAGCCCGACCCCTGCATCCCGCCCTGCTCCATACCTGGGTCCGGCCCCCTCCCAGCTCCATCCTGGTGCTGTGGGGGCGGGCTGGGGGTGCCCCCCGAGCTGGTCACAGAGGTGGCCATGGAAGTGGCCGTGGAGGTTTCCAGGGATGCCTCCAGCGCCCGGCGCCGCCGCTGCAGAAGGGATTCCAGCTGCCGGTCTCGGCCCTTGGCGCTGCCCCGGCGCCCGCTGCGCCTCCGGCTCGGCTTCCTCATGGCACCCTGGGGCACAGCCGGGGGCTGAGGGGTCATACCGGGCACGGGGACCCCCCAGTGCAGTGGGACAGGTGTGTCCCCCGGGATTCAGCAGGATTCCGCACTCACCAGGATGCCCTGCAGCTCCAGCACCGCGCTCCTCCGCTTCTCGGCCACCGGATCCTGCCCAGGGGAGGGAGGGGTGGGCTCATCTGCTGCTCCTGCCCCTCCCTGGGGCTGCCAACGCTCCCCAAACGCATCCCGAGTCCCGGGACTGCCCAGGGGCATTATTAGGAGTGAGTCCCCGTCCCTGCCTACCTGTGTCCTGCCCTTGGCCGGCCGCAGGACCACCCCGTTCCTGATCCTCTCCATCATCTCCTGCACGGCCCGAGCTTTGGCATCCTGAATTTTGGCATCCTGGGCTTTGGCATCGTCGGATTCCGGGTTACCTGCACAGGTACCACCTCGCTGAGACCCCCTGCACTCGGGACATAGCCCAGGCCCTGCTGGGGGGCAGAGCTGCCCCCTTGCTGTCCCCCGTGCCCGGGGTCCCTCCGTTGGCCGTGACCCAGCGTGGTCCCACCCTGCCAGGGCCCATGTCCCACCCGTGCCAGGTGGGACAGGGGTGCTGAGCAACCTTTTTTGGGGGTCGGGGTCTGCAGGGCACCTCTCACCCCAGATCGGCTTCTCCCACGCACTGGGGTGGGCGGGAGGGGCCTGGACCACGAGGGCAAACCTCAGTCCCGAGAACCCCCGTCCTCCCCATGCCCGGGGTCCCCCCTCCCTGGGGCACTGCGGGGACCCCCCGGCACCAGGAGCCCCCCGGACTTACCGTGCTGCCGCTTTGCCACCCCCTTCCTCTGCCTGATCGCGGCGAGGGGGCTGCAAGGGAGAGCGGCGTGAGAGCTGCCCCTTCACCCCCAAATCTCTCAGCGATGCCCACCCTGCCCACTGCCTTCCAGAGAGGGGCTGCCGGACCCCCAGCACAGAGCCAGACACCCCCAGCACCCCAAAACCCTGCTGAGGTCTGACACCCCCACCCTGCACCTCCCGCCTGGCACAGCTCGGGGACAGGGGGCGACACGGTGGGGTGGGGGGTCAAGGTTTGTCCCCCTCCCGGGGTGTTCCCTATGGCAGGGCCACCCCGGCAGCCCCCGGGGTTGCTGCGGGAGGTGCCCGGGACGTCGGGCGGTGTCACCTACTCCACGGGGACAGCGGGGCCGGGCGGTGGCAGCGGCGGGGCCGGCGGGGGCTCGGGGGGCCGGCTCTGCTGCGGCGGGTCCTGGGCCAGCTTCTCCCGCAGGGATCCCACTGGAACACGGTGGGATTGGGGCTGGTGACCCTCGGAGCCCGCGCCCACCTGGCGTGGGCACCTCCGGGATCCCCCCGTCCTCCCTGTGCGTGGGGCGGGGGGAGAGCACCCACCTTCCTCCTGCAGCCCCACCAGCCGCCCTTCAGCCTCCTCCAGCCTCTTCCTCAGCTTCAGCTTCTCTGCCTCTGCCTCAGCCAGAGCTTCCCGGGCCCGATCCAGCTCCTCCTGCTCCGGCCGCATTGCCAGCTGCTCCTCCAGCTCCTTCACCTGCGGGATGGGGGGATCCCAGGAGCTGGGGGATGCACCACAGCCCTCAGATTGGCCGCTTGGGACGAACTTTAAGCGGCTTTTAAGGCAAATCTCGCTGGGTGATGGAGCCACCCCAGTGCGGGGGTGGAAGTCCCATCGTGGGACCCTGTTGGGAATGTGATGATGGAAAGCCATGGAAGGACCTTTCCAGGGTCAGCACAAGGAGCGGGGTTGGAGGGGTTTGATCCTGATCCCAACGACTTCCCGCACCCAGGGGACACCCTCCCAGCCCCAGAGCCAGGCTGGGACCCAGCCCTGCTCCCTCGCCGTGTCCCCCTCCCTCGGGGCCAGCCCCTCACCCGCTGCCGCTGCTCCTGCCTGGCCGCCTCCAGCTCCCGGCTGAGCCGCCCCAGCTCCTGCAGCGCCGCCGCCCCCCGAGCCTCGGGCCCGTCCCGCAGCAGGATGGAGCTCTGCCTGTTCGCCTCCTTCTGCTGCACCAGCATCTGCCCGCGGGGCCGTGTCAGCCAGCACCGACCCCCGCGGGCTCCGAAACACCCTTCTGGGGGGCTGCGAGCAAAACCCGCCCGGCCTCATCCCAGCGGGTGCCCGAGAGAATCCCACCCAGCCGGGGGGGTGCCCGGGAGCATCCCATCCGCCTGGATCCAGCGGCGGGATGAGCATCGGGCTGCCAAGGGATGCTGAGACGAGCACCACCCCGCTCTCCCACCACCCGTGGGTGCCCCACATCCCCATCCCCACCCGGGCTCTGGAGGCACCTCGTGGGCGAAGGCTTCGGCGTGGAGGCGCAGGTCCTGCTCCAGCTCCAGCTGCTCCAGTGCCTCGCAGTAATCCTGGGTGACAATCTGGGACACTGCCGGGGACAGCGGGGGTCGGGGGGGGCCACCAGGGGCACCTCGGCACAGCCACCTCCCGCGGGTGGGACACCCACACCCCGGCAATCCACCAATCCACCCGCAGCTCCTGCCCTTTGGCTGTACCAGTTTGCTGGACAGGGTGGCACTGGTGGCACTGGGAGCTGCTGGGAAGGGGCCAGGGGGACCAGCTCACCTCTCTTGAAGGACTTCAGTGCCCTCTGGCTGGTGCTCAGGGCTGCCCGCAGGCGCTGCCGCTCCTCCTGCTCCAGCTCCAGCTGTGCCAGGACAAGCCCCCCCCATCCCCGTGTTCACTTGGTGGTCCCACCGTGCCCACTCCCCCTCCTCAGGACAACAGAGGGGGGTCTTCCCTCCCAAAACCTTACCCCGAGCTCAGCAAGGAGCTACAGGGGTGAGGTGCTGGGAAAGGAGAGACAGGGGTCCTGCTCGGCCAGGGGGTCCAGGTGGGGGTGCCAGGAGGTACCTGGGCCTGCAGGTGCTGGTTCTGCCTCTGCAGCTCCTGGACCTGGACTGTGAGGTCCTTCTGCTGCTCCAGGAGCAGGGAGATCTGTTCCTGCAGCTCTAGGAGCAAAGGAGGAGTGAGGGGTGGGAAAGGGGAGTGCAGCCCTCCTGGAGCTGGGCCCCCTCCCCAGGTGACCCCCATCCCTGCTGTGTCACCAGGGACCCTGCTGGAAGCTGGATCTGGGAGGTGACCATGAGGGAACAACGTGTGGCAGTGGGGTGGGACCCACGGAATCGTACTCAGCACCCCGAGCACTCCCAAGGGTCAGCCCAGGGTGGAGTCAGGGGATCTCCTGGGCATGGAGGGGTTGGAGGGAATGGGGTGGCCCCCAGGGGTCTGTCCCCTCACAGAGGTGTGTCTCACCCAGGTGTGTCACCCCACCCTGGGTGCAGCCCCTCCAGGGGGCACCCCCAGCCCCCCCAGCTCCCACAGGCTGCAAACAGCTGGAATTGCTGACGTGGGAAAACAGGATGGAAAAGGGGAAGCTGGAGCTTTCCTGATCTTTCACTTCACTTCACAGTTCGAGGCCGATTTCGGTATCACTTTCGCCTTGTTTAACCCCAAACAGGGCTAAGGCACAGCCTAAACCGTGGTGCTGGGTCAAGCTGGGCTTAGGGGACACTGCCCGAGGGGGCAGCCGGGCAGAGAGCCTGGGGATGGGATGGGATGGGATGGGGTGGGGTGGGATGGGGTGGGACGGAATATCCCAGGCTCACCTGGAAGGTGCTGCCCTGAGCGCTGAGCAGGTTCAGGGTCCTCCTTGGGGGGCACCTCCTTGGGGGTCCCGCCCTCGGGTGTCGCCTCGTGGGCTGTCGGGGCCAGGCTGAGCCGCTTCAGCCACACATTCTCCTCCTTCACCTGAGGTGGGATGGAGACACTCCTGTCCCAGACTCGGGGTTCCTGCCGCACCCCCCCGAGCCAGCTGTGCCGGGGGAGATGCTGACACCCTTGTCCCTGTGAGGGGACAATGCAGAGGTGTGCTGCCCACCCTACCTGTGCTGCGAAGGCCTGGACTCGCTGCTGGCACTGCCACTCCAGCTCCACCTCCGTCTCCAGCGCCGTCAGCTCGGCCAGCAGTGCCTGCGATGCTGGTGGTGACACAGGGGGGTTCAGCTGCCTGCCAGGCCCTCAGAGGGGGTCCTGCCCACAGCCCTCCATGTTCAGTGGCTGGCAGAGCCCTGCCAGGTCACCCAGGTGCAGGGCTGGCACTGGGATGTGTGTCAGGGCAGGTATTTTCCCACTGAAATCATCACTGACAGAGCCTATGAGGGGCTGTAGCTGCCCTGAGACCCCTCACGGGGATGTGCCAGGGTGGGACACAGGGGTGGCACACGGGGGTGGCACACGGGGGTGGCACAAGGGGGTGGCACACTGCGAGGGATGGGACTCACCTTCCTCGAGCTGTGCCAGCCGCCCCTCGGCATCATCCAGCTCTGGGCCAAGGTGCTGCTGGAGGAGAAATGGGCATGAGGGTTGGCACAGCATTCCATTGGCATGGCATTGCATTGACATGGAATATCATTGGCACAGCATTGTTTGGCATGGCAGTGCTCTGGCACAGGATTCCACTGACATTGCACTGCATTGGCACGACATTGGCACGGCACTGCTTTGGCAGGACATGGCATTGGCACAATACTACACTGGCACAGCATTCCATTGGCTTGGTAATCTATTGGCATAGCATTCCACTGGCATGGCCTTGCATTGGCACAGCACTGTGTTGGTAGGGCATTGCATCGGCAAAGCACGGCATGGCATTGGTGGGGCATTCCACTGGCATTCCATTGGCAGGCGCTGCCAGGTCCCAATGAACCCTGAGCCACCCGGACGCTGCCAGTGCTGGGAATGCTGTGTCTGTGCCAGCCCCGGGCTCAGCACCCCCGAGCCAGGGCACCCCATTAGGCTTGGGGGGACACTCGGGGCACCCAGCCGGGCTGGGGAGGGCACTGGACCCTCCCCTTCACCCCTGGAGTTCCAGTGGTGAGAGGGGGAAATCCAACGCAAAACGATTCTGGAAGCGATACCTGTCCCTCAGCTGCCTCTGCATCCTCCTCTTCTTCCTCCTCCTCCTCGCTGCTCCCAGACTCCAGGATGGCTGCAGGGAACCGACCCAGCAGGTGTGGGGGGACACCAGGGTGACACAGGTGTGACACGGGGGGTGACACGGGGGGCTGGACAGTCCCTGGTACCCCTGAGCATCCTCCCGGGGCACTGGGGTGAAGGGTTGGGGTGGGAGAGGGAGACCTCCACATGTACTGGGGAAATGGCCCTGGGGAACAGTCACTGGGGAGCCTGGGGGTCCCTGATATTGGGACTGGAGACATCATTTGTCCCCAGAAGCTCCGGGGTCTTCCCATTGTTGGGGGTTTGGGGGGATGCTGCTTTCCCAGCTGCCCCGGGCAGCTCCCAGAGGAGCTGAGGTGCATCCCAGCCTCCCACCCTTCCCGTAATCCCTAATCTGGTGGGGAATGTTTGCTGGAATCTAAATCCCACCTGCCTCCCTCACTTCCCCCCCGTTTTGTAATCCAGCCCCTCCCCCCGGGATCTTACACCCCCTGCAAGGGCTGGGGGTCCCTGCGGGACCCTCCGGTGGGGAGAGAAAATCCCCCTCCAGACTCCAGACCCAGTTCTGGGCTGGTGTCACTCCCTGCAAACCGTGTCGCAGCCCGCGGTGTCCCGAGGTGGCCACAGGGGTCAGACGGAGCCCCTGGCCACGCCTGACCCCCCAAATCCACTGAGGACGGACCTTACCTGCGAGGTGTCCCCCTGTCCCTTCCCCAGCCCAGGCCATGGTGGGGGGCTGTGGCCCACAGTCCCCCGAGCTCAGGCAGGAGCTGCCCCTGCTCCGGCTCTCTCCTTGTCCTCCTGAGGCTGCAGGGAAGTGAAACCACCCCTGACACCCCCGGGAGGGGGGACCCTGATCCAGGCAGGGGGGAACCGAAACCTGCCCTGCTCCGGCTGCGGGCACTGGAACTGGGGAGGTGCTCAGGACCCCCCAAGGGAGCTCTGCAGGACCCATCCTGCCCCCCATGGCATTTACACCCCCCAGGGCACCCTAAAACACAGAAATGTGGTGGTTTGAGGAGATGCAGCTCGGGGGATTTGTGGCTGCCTGTACCTCTGCCTGCACTGGGCAGCAGGGGCTGGGCAGGAGCTGCTGCTCCACAAGGCACCCAGGGGAGCCCGGGGATTTTCAGGGACCCCTGAGCGTGGGAAAGCCACGGCCACAGTGGGAAGCAGCAGAGCACAGAGGGGTTTGGTGACCACAATGGTTTATTCACCAGAAAAAGGAGGTTTCTCCCAATTTTGGGATACCCTCTGCACCTTCCCAGGGGCCAACCCCGTGCAGCCCCCCCGGGGGGTCCTTGGGTGGTCTGTGGGGATCTGGGGGCTCACAGGGCCGTGTCCACCAGGCCCTGGTCAGGCGCCTTGGCCTCGCGGGGGTAGAACTCGGCCAGGATGTTCTCTGGGATCCGCTTCAGCAGCTGCTTCGGGAAGATGCGCAGGAGCTGCCACCCGATGTCCAGGGACTCGAAGATGCTCCTGTTCTCGTAGGGGCCTGGGGAGGGCAGTCAGGGCAGGAATTGGGGGGTGCTGGGGGGCTGCCCCAGTCCCCTGACCCCCCCGTTGGGGTGCCCAGCTCACCCTGGGTGATGAACTGCTTCTCGAACTTGTGCAGGAACTCCAGGTAGAGCAGGTCGTCAGCAGACAGAGCCTCCTCGCCCACCACTGCCTTCATGGCCTGCACATCCTTCCCGATGGCATAACAGGCGTACTGGGGGAGCCACGGGACACAGGGAATGGGGGCTTGGGACGGACCTCAGAGCACACCCACTTCCACCCAGGGACACCTTCCCCCAGCCCAGGGTGCTCCAAGTCCCGTCCAACCTGGCCTTGGACACTTCCAGGGATCCAGGGGCAGCCACAGCTTCTCTGCCCAACCTGGGCCAGCCCCTGCCCACCCTCCCAGCCA
>JAWMRC010000267.1:0-16025 GCA_035584755.1 Thripadectes ignobilis
GATATGTGTGTCCTATATGTGAATATCCCTGGACATGGATATTCCACACATGTACATTCCTGAACTTGGATATTCCACACATGTACATCCCTGGACATGGCTATTCCATACATGTACATCCCTGGACACAGATATTCCACACATGTACATCCCTGGGCATGGATATTCCATACGTGTACATCCCTGGACTTGGATATTCCACACATGTACATCCCTGGACTTGGATATTTCATATATGTACATCCCTAGGCTTGGATATTCCACACATGTACATCCCTGGACATGGATATTCCATACATGTACATTCCAGGACATGCACATCCCTGGGCATCCCCATCCCTGGTCCCATTCCCTGCAGGCACTGGGTGCTGCCAAGCCATGGGATGGGGTCTGGAATCCCCCACCCCACTGTTATTGTAGGGCCCCTCCTTTCCCCCGTTCCCCGTGGGGTGGATTTTGGGAGGGGGTGGCAGTGCTGGGAGTGCTCAGCCAGCTCCCTGTGCCCCCCCAGCACTTCGCCCTGTTATTAAAGTACGTCATCCAAGTGGCCATTCCCGACATTCCCGCGTGGGTGGCCGAGGAGATGGCCAAGCTGGAATACCAGCGGCGCGAGGCCTTCAAGGTGGGTCCTGCTGGGATGGGACCCTGCTCGGGGCTGAGCACGGAGCTGGGACCCCTCTCCCCACGGCCACTGGGGTCCCCGAGGTGTCCCTAGGGCTGGTGGGCTTCCAATGGTGTCCCCCCGGGCTGGTGGGCTCACAGAAGTGTCCCTGGACCTGCTGGGCTCCCCGAGGTGTTTCCAGGGCCAGTGGGATCCCTGAGGTGTTTCAAGGGCTGGGTGGGCTTCCCATGTTGTCCCTGGTGTCCCTGGATCTGGTGGGTTCCCCGAGGCATACCTGGGGTGGGTGGGTGGGTGCCCCAAGGCATCCCTGGACCTGGTGGGCTCTCTGATCATCCCCGGAGTGGGTGGGCTCCCCGAGGTGCCCCTGGACCTCGTGGGCTCCCCAAGATGTCCCTAAACCTGGTGGGCTCCCCGAGGTGTCCCAAGACCTGGTGGGCTCCCCAAGGTGTTCCTAGACCTGGTGGGCTCCCTAAGGCATCCCTGGGGTGGGTGGGCTCCCTGACACATCCCTGGACTGGTGGGCTCCCCGAGGTGTCCCAAGACCTGGTGGGCTCCCTAAGGCATCCCTGGGGTGGGTGGGCTCCCTAAAGCATCCCTGGAGTGAGTGGGCTCCCCGAGGTGTCCCTAGACCTGGTGGCCTCCCCGAGATGTCGCTGGACCTGATGGGCTCCCCAAGGTGTTCCTAGACCTCGTGGGCTCCCTAAAGCATCCCTGGGGTGGGTGGGCTCCCTGATACATCCCTGGGGTGAGTGGGCTCCCTGACACATCCCTGGAGTGGGTGGGCCCCCTGACACATCCCTGGGGTGGGTGGGCCCCCTGACACATCCCTGGGGTGGGTGGGCCCCCTGACACATCCCTGGGGTGAGTGGGCTCCCCGAGGTGCCGCGGGGCTCACACGCTGCCCCCGACAGAAGCACGAGCGGCAGGCACAGCACCACTTCCAGCAGCAGCAGCGGCGCAAGCGGGAGGAGGAGGAGCGGCAGCGCCACGCCGAGTACCAGGCACGGAAGGAACGCGAATCCAGCCGGGATGAGGCCAAGCCCGAGTCCGCCGGGCAGGACCCGGCCCACGAGAAGAGCCAGAGCAAAGGGAAAGGCTCCGGGGGCTCCTCGCACGGCTCCGACAAGCCCAAGCGCCCCAGCTCCCTCCTGGCCACCAACAACGTGATGAAGCTGAAGCAGATCATCCCCCTGCAGGGCAAGTTCCTCTCCGGAGGGGCCGGGGCTGGCGGCACGACCACCGCCAGGTCCCCCCAGTCGCCCACGGGCAGCGAGAACAAGCTGCCCGGCTTCCTCAGCTTCAAGTTCCTCAAATCCCCGGAGACTAAGCGGGACGCCGGGACCGAGAAGGTCCAGTCTCCCACCAAGCCATTCAACCCCGGCAAGCTCTTCAACTTCGGCAAGTCCGAAGGGGCCGGGGGCAACGGGACAGGAGCCGGGGCATCCCCCCAGCCCCGGCCCGGCCCCTCGGCGGACACGGAGCGCTCGGTGCCCAGCAAGTCCCACCTCAACGGGGCTGCGGAGGAGGGGGGCCGGGAGGAGCCGGAGAGCCGGGCAGAGGAGGAGAGCGGGGGTTTTAGGCTCTAACCGGGGCTTTCGGGGGGGCGGGAGCGCGGGGGGCCGCCCGCTCCCTCCTCCGGGCGGCCGTGGCCATCGGCAGCCTCTCGCCCCCCCTCGCCGTCCCACCCCACGGGGCCAGCCCGAGCCCACGGGCCGCCAGCCCCTCGCTCTGCCCCGGCCCCCTGTGCTGCGTCCCCTCGTGTCCCCCCGGCCCGCCCGCCGGGACCCGCTGCCACCCCGGAGCCCGCTCGGGGTCCTGAAGCAGCAGGTTGGGTGGACGGAGCATCCCCGGCGGCTTCCCACGCTCGCGGGTGGGGGGAGTTAATCCCGGTCCGGCTCCCCCCGCCGGGGCAGGTGAAGCCCCCAGACCCTCCGGAACCCCGCGCCGGGCTCGGTGCCACATGGGAGGGCCGGGATTCCCGGGATCAGCGGCCAGAGGAGCCCGATTCAGCCGTGCCTACACCCCCTGCCCTCCAGCCATGGCCCCGTGTCCTGCTCCCGCCGCCTCCGCCTGGATCCTTCCCAGCACCGGGACCTTTTCCCGTCCGGGATGGAGCGGGATGAGCAGCAGCCACCCGGATCCCCACGCATGGGCAGCATTTCTTGCACTAAAATCCAACCAAAACCCCAACGCCGGTGACTTTCTCCTCCTTCACCCGACGGCTCGAGGCGGGAGCAGCCGGCACCGGCCGCGACCCCCGGGACTGCAACGTGAGCCGGGACGGGCCCTTCCCATCTCCAGTTTCATATTCCGTGGAATTATTTCGCAATAAGGCACTCGCACACGGAGGTTGTGCCGGAGCCCGGGAGAAGGACGGGGTTGTGGGGGGGGATACAAGGGAGGGGGGTGGGAGCCGCTTCGCCGCCGCCGGGGGAAGGTTTTGCCGGGTTTGCGTCGCTGGGTCCGGACTTGGGAGCTTCCCAAGCCCTGTCCGTGCTGGGAAGGGGGTCCAAGGCCCTGCCCCCTGCCCGCTTTGCTGCGGCTGTGCTTCGCTTTCGGGGACAGGACGGGGTGGTGGCACCTGGCAGGTGAGCTGCTTGGGGACAGCCAGCCCTGTCGCTCCCTCCTGGCCCTCGCCACCAGCTCAGCTCCGCCCGCAGCCACCCACATTCCCAAGGGAAGGGGAGGGGGCTGCCGGGGGTCACCCCTTCACTGTGCCTGGCCCAGGCAGGGGGGCTGAGCCCTCCTCCCAACCCCTCCACCCCCACCCCCTCCCAAATTCCCCCAGGCCTGGGCTGTAGAAAACTGTCAGGTTGGATTTTCCCCGCCGCCTCTTTCTAGAATTCATGGAAATTTCGGTTTTTTTGGGGGGGGGTTCTAAATCAAGCCATTTTATACAGCAATAAGGACAGGAGAGCGCCGAGGCTTCACCTGCTGCTCCGCTGCCCAGGGGACAGCACAGGGAGATGTTTTCCAGGGAAAAGAGCACCGTGTCCCCCCCTCCAGGGTGGGACGAGACCCCCCCCACGGGAGCTTTGCTGTGCTTGGGATGTGGGGACAGCTCTGGGGTCCCTCCCACCCTGCCGTGTCCTCACCTGGGGGACACCGGGAGGGGAGGATGCGGGAGAGATTCTGGGGCAAAACCAGGGGAAAAAAAGGGAGCACTGGGAAATTTGGGAGCGCTGGGAAAGGGGCTTGGGGGCCCAAAGCTCACCCGAGAGCAGCGAGGGGTCAGGGCACTCTCCCTCCCTCCATTCCATTGAGTTTTCCTGCTCTGCCGCTCCCGAAAAACACCCGCTGGGCTTCACGGGAATGTCTCTGATCCCATTTCCCTCGTGAGAGAAGCACTCCCGGATCCATCCATCCATCCCAGGGGGGAGGGCAGGGTCCTGCTGCAGCCAGGACCCCCAGTCCGGGGCATTTTTAAACATTTCTCTCTCCAAAACATCTCCCTGTCTGGGGTCTGGCTCTTGGGGCAGTGACTGTGCAGAGGAAAGGAAGAATTGGGATGGTTGGTTGGTTTTGTTTTGGTTTTCTCCTTTGCATTGGATTTCTGTAGGAATTCAAAGAAAGGAAGGGGGTTATTTATTTCTTTTTAATTTATTTTGTCATATTTTTGTAAAACCTGCAGAAATGCAATAAAAATCTATTTCAACAAGCCTGAGGCGTGGGGTATCATTATAATTATCATCATGTTATTAGAATATCATTATTATTATAATTAGTGTGGCTTGCACAGTGCTCAGGGGATGAAGATGAGCTCTCCTGTCCCTGGAAAAGGTGGATGGGGACACCATGGACACTGTCACCCTTCAGGATAAAGCTCCAAGAACAAGCCCCACCACGTTCAGATCAAGCAGAGGAAGAAGAAAGCAAGTTCTGATCCTCTAAATTCTGCAAATTTATTATACACAGTATCAAACATGGAATAGTTTAAAAAGAAATGCCAAAAAAAGAAAAAAAAAAAAAAAGAAAAAAATTCCAATGGCCACAACATCCGGCTGATGGGGGGGATTTACAGTCACTCCCCAGGGAAAACCCACCTTTTCCAGCCCCAAGAGACAAGAGTTTTGCTAAAAACAGAGGAAAATTGAAGTTGCAAAGAGAGGTTGGAAGGAAGAAACTCCAAATCTTGACGCTGCAATGGAAAAATCCAGCATTTGGGGATGATGGAGCCTCAGAGCTGCTCCTGGACACCCATCCAGGACACTGGACTGGCCAAGGGTGAACTGGAAACACCCAATAAAGGTGGTTAATTAAAGGCTGAGCTGATTAAGAACATGTGAATGTGTTTGGGAATGGGCACAACCACAGCAGAGCCCAGGAGTGACTCAGCTCAGCCCATTCCATGGGGATTAGTCATCCCAAATCCATCCCTAAGGATTGAGGCAGCTCCTCCTGCTCCCCCCAGCCCCTTCCCACACTCACAGACACGTCAGGGAAGAATCTTTGACCTCCTAGACCATCCCAAACCTCCAAAAACTACAATCCCTGGGTGTGTTTGGCAGCAGAATCCCGGGATCCCGGGGTTGCAGGACGCAGGGGATGCCGGGATGAGCCATCTGTGGATGAGGGGGAGTGAAAGGTGCCAAATAAAGTTTCCTTCAGTCTGGAAAATGCGGAAATTCAAAGGGCAAAGAGCACAAAGCACCATCTTCGTGGTGCATGAGGCAGCTCCAGGGTGGATTCACATCCCTGCAGGGCTGGAGAGATGAGGTGGTTCCCCATCCCGAGGGGAAGGAGAAAAGGAGCAACTGGAAAACCTGTGGGAAACCTGATCCAGCCACCTCCCATGTGGAAATATCCCTGTTTTGCCACAGGCTCAGGATTTCCATGGCCATCCCCAGCTGAGCGCTCACTTCCAGCTTCCCTTCAGCAAAACTGGGAATTCCAGAAGTTAAAGCCACCCAGATTCCTCTGGAAGCATCAGGACTAGCAAGAAGATTTCTGTTAATCCCTAAAATGAGACAATTTCTCCTCATGTTGGAGAAATATGAGGTTATTTGGAATATGGAGATTAGTTCTTATTATTTGGGGACACGCTGGGAAAGTTTTGCCTTTAAAGCAGGATCTTGGAGGATTTTGGAGGCTGGATTTCATTCCCTCCCTCCAAGATGTTCCTCCCTGAGCCCAGGTTTGGTCTTTCCAACATTCCAGTATTTTTCCTGAGGGGATTAACCAGAGCCATGATCCAACACCCTTTCCTGGCAGCTGTTCCCAAACAAACAACAACCCTCTGTTCCTTAAGGAAAAGGATTTCCCACTCTTACACATCCAAAAATATATATATAGGACAAAACCTGGGAGGGATGAGCTGGAATCCCTCTGGACACAACGTCACACAATTCCTTGGCTGCCAGGATGTCATCAATCCAGGGAAATAAATTAGTTTTGTTAGCAAAAAAATAAAAAGACTGGAAATATAAGTGGGGACAGAGCTGCGGGGTTGGAAAAAACTTCCAAGACTTTTTAGTCTTTGCCTTAAGGCTGGTGTCAAAGTCCCCAGAAAATAAAGCTTTGAAGTTAAACCTGCCCTAATTATCCAGGACAGAGGGGAAAAATTAGGATTACTATTTCCAAATTTGTCTCCCAGGGAATGGTGAATCACAGAATCATGGAATATCCTGAGCTGGAAGGGATGGAGTCCATGCCCTGGCCATGCACAGGACACCCCAAAATCCCACTGTGTGCCCAAGAGTGTTGTCCCAGCACTCCTTGAGCTCTGGCTGTACTGACAACACAACTGTGGGATAAGGCACATGCCAGGGAGGGCAGGAATCCCATTTCCCAGGTGATCCTTCTCCAAAGCCAACCTCACAAAGAGCCCTGCATGACCCCACACACCTGGAGTTCACCAAAGCTTGGCACTTGTGGGTGTCCTTTGGGTTCATTCCAGCCTGGCTCAGCTCCCAAATCACCAGGATGCATATCCCACATTCCCAAAGCAGACTGATGGTGGTGATTCAGGTCTCACCAAGACTCAAAACCACCTATTTTTGCCCCAAAGATCACACCTATCCTACCAAAGTTATCCTTGTGTGTCCAAACCCAACCCTTCCAGCTGTGTGGGCACATCCTGGTGTTTAGGGGTTGGGAAGGACCCCGGGAGGTCCCTCAAAGCCATCAGGGACTCAAAAAAGCTGCCAAGGACACAAAGAGGAAACCCCAACGTTACCTGAGGGGAGACACCAAGAGAATAAACCAAGCCAAGGCCAACCACCAACTCCAACCTGGACACAGCTACCTGTGGATCCATCTTAAATCCATCATTCCTCTCAACATTCCCCATTCCTAACTTTTACAGGAGGACTTTCTGTTGCTGTTTCTCCCCTGGAAACCAGCAGTGATCAAAGGATATCAAGGAGTCACCCAATCCAACCTTTTGTTGCCCGTGTGTCCCTTGTGGATTTTGGTGGCAGGAAAAGGCATTTCCCGATTTTTTAATGTTCTAAACGTGCCCAAAATACATCCAATCACTCCTGTGGGGCAGGACAGTGTGGAAGGAGCTGCTCCTGGATGGATTCATCATCCCTTTATGCGTTGAGTTTTGAGAAAAGACGCACAATTCAACCAAAACACCCCAAAATTCCGATCTCGGACAAGTAGCTCAAGTTTTCATTAAAAAAGCCAAATTTTAGTAAACAATTGGTAACAGAAACAATAAAAATCCCACTATGCAGACATAGAAAAGGCCCGGAGGGTCACGAGATCCCGGGAACAAGAGGAGAAGTCGGAGGAGCCGGGAATTGTACAAACAAGGTGGGCAAAAATCCCAGGTTTGGTGGTTTTAAAGGTTTTTTTGTTGTTTCAATGCACTAAGGCACCAGGAAGTCACAGTTAGGCAAAGATCTTCCATGGAACATTCCAAGCCGAGACACTTACCATGTGGATACAGGATCAAAGTGCAGGGCAGGGAGGGCAGTGCTCTGGGGCCAGGGAAAACCTGGAATCAGTTGGAGGAGGAGGAAGGGAGAGAGTTCTGGCTGCAGAGAGGATGGATGAGGACAGACTTGGGGATCCCAAATCCATGGCTGGGATGAGAACCACAAATCCATGGCTGGGATGAGAATAGACTGTGGGGATCCCAAATCCATGGATGGGATGAGAACCACAAATCCATGGCTGGGATGAGAATAGACTGTGGGGATCCCAAATCCATGGATAGGATGAGCACAGACTGCACAGGTCCCAAATCCATGGCTGAGATGAGCACAGACTGCAAAGATCCCAAACACATGGATAGGATGGTAACAACAAATCCATGGATGGGATGACAAACACTGTGGGGATCCCAAATCCATGGATTGGATGAGGACAGACTGCAGGGATCCCAAATCTATGGCTGAGATGAGCACAGACTGCACAGATCCCAAACCCATGGATAGGATGATAACAACAAATCCATGGATGAGATGATGACAAACACACTGTGGGGATCCCAAATCCATTGACTGGATGAGGACAGACTGCAGGGATCCCAAATCCATAGATGGGATGAGGACAGACTGGGAATCACAAACCCCAGATCCAGGGATGGGATGAGGACAGACTGGGAATCACAAACCCCAGATCCAGGGATGGGATGAGGACAAACACTGCGGGGATCCCAAATCCATGGATGGGATGAGCAGGGATCCCAAATCATGGACAGGATGAGGACAGACTGCAGGGATCCCAAATCCATGGATGGGATGAGCAGGGATCCCAAATCCATGGATGGGATGAGGACAGACTGCAGGGATCCCAAATCCCTCCTGCTCATGCACCAACACCAGAAACCCCAACCACTTTGACCCTCGGATCACTCGGCCCATTTCTCCATCACTCCCAAACCACTTGGAAAAGGCAACTTTCACCTCCTAAAACCACCTGGAACATTCCCAAGGCTCCCAGACCATTTTTCCAAGGACACAGAGGGAACAAAACTGGGGTTTACACCAGGAAGGAACTGCCAACTCTTTAATGGTACACGAGCCGGGCTCAGAGCCGCCGGCACAGCCCAGCCCCTGCCAGATTCCCGGGATACAGCACGTTACAACCCCACAGCACTTGCTAACACTTTACCACCAGTTGCATCTTCCTTTCCTCTCCTGGGGCCTTGAAACTCCTCCAAGGATTCCTCACATTCAGCTCCAGATCATCCCAGTGAGGATTTCTGAGGATTTTTGGAGGGTGGAGCTCCGGGAGGAATCCTCTTCCCACCACCACCAAACGGCACAGGAACCCAAAGGAATTTCCCTTTCTGTCTTCATGGCCACCCTTGGTGCATCCAAGGTCATGCCAGGAGTTTGGAGGTTGTTGCCACAGCAAAAAGGGAACGTTTTTGAGGCAGATACAAAGTTCTAAACTACTCGGGTGTTGAAATTCCTTCACGAACTCGGTGCCTACGGACATCTAAAATTCCAACGGGAGCCGTGCCCTGCTCTTCCTAAGGTTCTGCTTCCAACACCCTGTCAGTGACAAGTGTCCCTTCGCCCCCAAAAGTGGATGTGTGGCACCCCTAGGGTGGTTGGGGGCGTGGTGGGGACAGGGCCAGCAGAAACCCTCAAAGCTCGTGCTTGTTGCAGCTCCTCGGACGAGGCTTCTCCAGGATCTCTGGGAAAACATCCGTGTGATTTCTTGGTGTTGGGGGGATTTGTCGATGAGGGGAAACACAGCTAAAAAAAAAATGCCACAATTTCAGCTACCACAGTGGGAATCAGCTCCTCAGGGCAAAGCAGACAAGACATCATGACTAAGCTACTCCTTTCCTGTCCCCTTCCGGTGACAATGCTCCTTTCCATGAGTCCTGAACCTCTGGATCCACCTGGATGAGTGACAGGTCTCCATTTTGGCTCCCATCAAGAGTCAGGGAAGGGTCACAGGCAACAGGCACTGAACTCTCACAGTCCAAAGGGATTGGTCGTCATCACAGACCATGGAAGCTCACGTTTGATCCGCTCCAAGTCCTGGATTCCATTGCAGACAGGCAGGAAAAGCCACTGTACCATTATCCAGAGCCAAGAGTTGAGGCAGAGAAGCAGATGGAGGTGCTGAGGTGCTCCCAGAGCGATCCAGTGGTGCCAACCCACCTCCATCCCATCAGCTGCTGCTGGAACACACGGCTGACCAAGCGCTCGGAGTGGGGTGGGAGGATCCTTTTATTCCAGCGGAGAAATCACAGGGATCAGGGCCATTCCAGCCCAGGGGAAGGTTAGAATTTAAGAGCAACAAAAGCAACACACCTTTCACTTCAACCCTCCACGACCACGGATGGGCAGGAGAAGCTTTGTGGACCAGACCCAAAAACACAACTGAGATGGAGCTGCCAAGGAATTTGCTCCCATCAACACAACCCTCAAGGACATCCATGATCGGAGCGCAGCGCCAGGTTTGGGAGATTTGAGGGAAAAATGGTGAGAGGCCCCACTTTTATGGCTGGATTGGGAACATCCAAAGAGTGAAATCGCTTGGAATACGTCAATGGTGAAGGGACTGCCCTGGGAGGTTGCAGGGAACAGATCCAACCAAGGGGCTCAAAGTGACAACGTGAATTTTTGGGAAGGAGGAACTAAGGTTCTACTACATCGACTGCCTGCTTCCACCGCTGCTCCATGAGTTTTGACGGTATAAATTAAAAAAAAAATAAAAATGGGAGGGGAGGGGAGGGGGGGGGCAGAAAAAAACCCAAAATAAATACATTGGCTCCTGTGGAGTCAGAAGTGGTTTGGGCTGTGAGTGGGGAGGGGGATGGAAGGGGAGAGGGGCCAGATTGACACACTTGGAGACAGAAGGGGAAGCGCTGGAAGGAGCAGAGGGAGAGCCAAGGGTTTTAAGTGTCCTCGTTCATGTCCTGGCTGTCTGTCCGAGCGATTTTCCGCGGAGGCGCCGAGTTCTCACCTTCTATTTCCACCTGCTCCTGGTCTCGCTTCTTCGCCGCATTCTGGGGGGACAGAGGGACCCCCAGTGAGACCCCCGAGCATGGGAGAGCCCCCCAAAATTTGGGATCCCAGGGGGAATTGTCGGCACGGGACGGGTTTGGGGTTTGGGGTTGATTTGGGATGAAATGGCCCAGCTGGGAGGGTTTAGCCCAAAGATGTTTGGTGGAGATGGGGTTTTAGATTTGAGGGTGGGATTAAAGCTTTGATGGGGGCTTTTTAATGATTGGTTAATTAGATCTCAAATATTGCCAGTGCAAATAAAATTAAAATAATTGTTTAGATGTGTAGATAATAGAAATATCAATATAAATAAAATATGATCATTATAAATAATAAATACTACATAAAGATATAAATAATATAAACGGTTTAAATAAATAATAACTAATATGGATATAAAAATTAATAATTGAAATATAAATAATAGTTATAACATTAATAATGTATTATCTAAATATATAGTTTTAATATAAAATAGTTTAGACATTTATTTATTTGGAAGTCTATAATTGTGTGTTTTACTATATCAATATAAAATAATTTAGAAATGTATTTATTTGGAAGTCTATAATTGTGTGGTTTACTATATCAATATAACATAATTTAGAAATTTATTTATTTGGAAGTCTATAATTGTGTGTTTTACTATATCAATATAAAATAATTTAGAAATGTATTTATTTGGAAGTCTATAATTGTGTGATTTAATATACCTATATAAAATATAGATATATATAAAATATAAATACATAAATTTACACAATATAAAATAAATAATAAACATAAGATCCTCTCTCTCCCTGCTCCAAGTCAGTCCCTGAAGATACCAAACCTCCCAATTCCTTGAACTTCTCAAATATCCCAAATCCCTGAATTAATCCAACCTCCCAAATCCTTGCCACACACAAATATTTCCTTTCCAGCCTCTCCATTCCTTACAATTTTCTCTCTCTCATTGTTTTCCTCTGCCCCACCCCCTGGTTACATCAGGGAGATGATTCCATGACGAGAATTCCCAAATTCCAGACTAAACCTGGAGTTAATTGAGTTTTTATGTCCCTTACATTAAAATAAATAATTTTTTTCTTTCATTTCCACTTGTTGTGCAGTCACAACACCGTCACATTCTCTTTGATGAAGTGTTTACACTCTAATTTAATTAACCCTCGATATGTTGATTATTCTCCAGCTCAATTAAGCCCAAGTCAGGCCAAACCAGGAATATTAAACCCCAAAAAAAAGTACCTTTTTGTCCCACTGCTGGTGCAAATAACGCAAGAGGATATTTGTCTTTTCTGTTACTATGACTGCAAAAAACACAGAGAGAGAAAGAAAAACACACCAGGGTCATTTTAAAGCCAAATCTCAAACCCTTTCCAGTCTCAAATAAAGGAGAAAATGTGATTTTTAATATTAGACCAGCATAAAGTTATTAAAAAAATCAGATTTTAGCACTTACTTTGTTCAGAGGGAAATTCTCTTGTGGGGAGATAAACTGATGGGCGTCTGTTCTGTAGCAGAATTAGAACAAAGACAGTAAAAAAGGTGAATTTTTAAACCAAAACACAACTAAACCAACCCAAAACTCCTCATTAATAACTATTCTGCCATCTCCTGCCCTTTGCCAGGACAAGGAGGGGCTGCAGGTTTTTAAAACACACGTGGAAAGAAGAAAGTCCATATAAATGGACTATAAATATATATAAATGGATTAGAAATGACCATATAATGGACTAGAATTTCTCTATAGAATTCTATAATAATATAATATAATACAATACGATATACAATATGATATAATACAATATAATACAATATGATATAATACAATATAATACAATATGATATATAATGCCCATTTTTCTATATTTTTCAGGACATAAGCCCTGTAATTACTGCAATTAATGAATTTATTTACAAATCAAGGCCCCCTGCTGTGGTTTGGCTGTGTGGAAACCCCACAGGAAGTTTCCCTTGCCAAGCCCAACCCCTGAACTCTGAGCTGTGGGAACACTTTAGTTTGAAATTCAAAATCCTCCTTTCAATTCCTCTCCTTCTGAACTTCCCATCCTTCCCCCCAGTCCCTGGGATTTTGGGAATACTTACGGATGCTTTACATACAGAATCCGCATGGAATCTGCTGAAGTTGCTTTTGTTGTAGACTGGTAACCCCTTCAAAAAATCTGCCTGGAAACACAGAAAACACCCCCAAAAAAAAAGTGAGGAAAGAAGGAATATTCCAAAATGGAACTGAGGGATGCTCTGAGATCCCACAGAACCAATCCCAAATTATTGGTGTCCAGGAAACCAACCCCAAAGTTCAGGAATCGAGTTTAAAAGCTGATAATTAAATGTATTTTGGCACGACAAACCAGCTGCTCTGTATATATAATACATAAAATATAAAAATGTATCACATATTCTATTTTATATAATTTTAGAAATAGTAACTATGTATGATATATTATGATAAGCCTCAAATTCCCAACCCTTATCTCATCCTCCTCTCTGTTTTCAAGGATGACATTCCAAGGCTCCTGGGACATCAAACCCTACAATAATCCCAAGTTTTGCTGGAACTCTGGACACACAGGCCAAATAAAATAAAACAAAACATAGAAACATTTTATTTATATATAAAATAAGTAAATCAACAAGGCAGGGACCCCTGCAGGGCCAGGAGGAGTGCCCAGCAATGGCTGTGAAGGGAAAAGGGGTGATAAAAGAAACATTTCTATTATTTTTATATTAATTTCTATTATTTCATATTTGTGCTAATTTCACTGTATTCCTGTTAATTTTATATTATTTTCTATTATTTTTATTAATGTCTATTATTTTATATTAATTATTTTATATCAATTCCTATTACTTTATATTAATTCCTATTACTTTCATATTAATGCCTATTACTTTATATTAACTCCTATTATTTTATATTAATATTATTTATGTATTAATATTACTTCATGTCAATCCCTATAATTTTATATTAAGTCCTATCATTTTATAGTAATCAATATTATTTCCATATTAATTAATAACTTTCACATTAACCCCTATAATTTTATATTAAGTCCTATTATTTTATATTAATCAATATTATTTCCATATTAATATTATTTTCACATGAATCCCTATAATTTTATATTAAGTCCCATTATTTTATATTAATCAATATTATTTCCATATTAATTAATATTACTTTCATGTTAATCCTTATAATTTTATATTAATCCCTATAACTTTATATTAATTCCTAGTATTTTATATTATTCCCTAGTATTTTATATTCATTCCTATTATTTTTATATTAACTCCTATTATTTTCTGGGGCACCAAACCACCCTAATGGACAAATCCTACTGGATGCAGCCACATTCCAGCCCTTGGAAACCATGGAAAAAACCTGGAATTGCCTTGCTTTGTATCCCTGGCTATTCCAACCTGGAAAATACCCCGAGTGCAACGATCCTGAGCAGCTCCAAGGACACCAGGGCTGTGTGTACATACCCAGGGCACAGGGACAATGCCACACAGGGAAATGTCCCCTCTGCCACTCTTTAACCAAGGAAAACCCATCCCAGCCAACTCTCAGGGAAGGAAAAACCAAGATCCAAGTAGAGCAAACACCTCAAAAACCTCAAAAACCCAACATCATTCTGTCACTCTGGGTCCTCCAAGATTTGGGAAGGGAGGGAGAGAAGATCCTGTCCCATCTCCTGTCCCATCTCCTGTCCCATGTCCCTCAGCTCCCTGGAACATGCCAGACCTCGACTAAAAGCAGGAAAGTGGGGGCAAAAAACCCAAATATCTGTGCCAAATCCACAGGTTTGGAGAGGAATCACAGGAATAACACTGGGGAAGAGGAGGCCACACACACAGAGGGTGCTCTGTCCCTGCAGGATGTGACACAGCGGGGTGTGGGACAGAGGAAAACCACGGACACGGGTTTGGGAACGGCCTGCTGAGCTGTCACCAGTGGGACATCTGGGTGTGGGGACACAGGGACACAGGGACACCTGGACACAGGGACACTTGGGCATGGAACCACAGGGACACCTAGGCATGGAACCACAGGGACACACATGAACACCTGAGCACAGGGACACCTGAGTGGGGACATGGGGACACAGTGACACACATGGACAACAGAGCACAGGGATCACAAGGACACCTGGACATGAGGACATGGGGACACAAGGGACAACTGGGCATGGGAACGTGGGGAGACCTGGGTGTGGGAACCCCTGGGCATAGGGACATGGGGACACAGGGACATGGGGACACAGGGAAGCTGGGCATGGGGACATGGAGACACCTGGGAACTCCTGGGATACCTGGGCATGGGGACATGGGGACCACAGGGACACCTGAGTGTGAGGACATGGGGACACAGGGACACACAAGGACACCTGGGCACAGAGACCACAGGGACACCTACACATAAAGACAGTAGGGACACCTGTGCATGGGGACACAGGGACACCTGGGCACAGGGACACCTGGACATGGGGACACAGGGACACCTGGGCACAGGGACACCTGGACATGGAGACACAGAGATACACAGAAACTGCAGAGACAACTGGACATGGGACACAGGGACACCTGGGCACGGGGACACCTGGACATGGGACACAGGGACAAAGCTCTTCTTTCTGTGGTTACTGAGCTTGGGGAGCAGCAGAAGGAAAACCCTCCCCAGAAATTAGGATGTCCCTCCAAAAGGAAGGAGACAGGAAACCTCTGGGCTCTGCAACCACCACTGATGAACCCTGACATTCCTGTCCTGCTCAGGGGGCACATGAAGGACTGAAAAACACCTCGCTCAGGGGATCACGCTGGGCTTGGGGGGCTCTCCAAGCACCCCACACCTTGGAGAGGCTCCAATCCCCCTTTTCTGCCCCCAAATTGAGGGTGGGGAAGCTCAGTGGAACCCTCACCCTCCAGCCATGGTGGGGAACAGCCTTTACCCCAAAGTACCTCCCTCCCAAATATCACAAGGGAGGAAACCACCCAGCCTGGGGTGCCCCAGCCCTTCTCATCCCCCCACTCATGACAAGGGGTATGATCCCACCTGCTTTTGGGGTGCCACAGTCCCACCCCCGGGGCTGCAGGACCCCCCTGCACCCCCAAATCACTAAAAACACAAAACACCCCTGCTCTGGGGCACCCCGGGCCCCGCCCCAAAAAGGGAGGACCCCCAGACTCGCCCCAATCCCCTCAGCCCCCACACCCCCAAATCCTTAAGAACATACAACCCCCTCCCCCTCTCCAATCCTGAGGGTGGGACCCCCAAACCCTCTCACACCCCTTAGCTCCCCCCAAACCTTCCAGCCCCCACAAATCCTTAAAAAGGTACAAACCCCACACTCTCCAACCCTGAGGGTGGGCCCCCCAAACCTCCACATACCCCTCACCCCCTTCCCAAACCCCCACACGCCCCTCAGCTCCCCCCAAGCCACCCCAAGCCCCCTAGC
>JAWMRC010000269.1:0-15967 GCA_035584755.1 Thripadectes ignobilis
CTGGCAGTGGGAAGCCATTCCCTGTGTCCTGTCCCTCCATCCCTTGTGCCCAGTCCCTCTCCAGCTCTCCTGGAGCCACTTTAGGCCCTGGAAGGGGCTCTCAGGTCTCCCTGGATCCTTCTGTTCTCCAGGTGAACATTCCCAGCTCTCCCAGCCTGGCTCCAGAGGGGCTCCAGCCCTTCCAGACAGGAATACGGGTCAGTCTTGGCTTAGACCTGCTCCAAAGCTGGGTGGGTTTGCAGAGCTGGAGCTGGTGGGACCTGCCCTCGGTGACAGTCCCTGGAAAATGAGCAGTGACAGCATTCCCAGCTGGGCTTTGCTTCCTTCCCACATTCCCAGTGCCAGGACCCCCAGGCACCACCCCCACGTCCCCGTGGGATGGAGCACCAGCAGCTCTCACTTTTGGGAGCCACGGAGGTCCAAAACCCCCCTTTTTTCTTTTCTAAACCTCCCACTCTCTGCCTTTGCTGCAGCTCCTGAGCCGTGCTCGGTATAAATCCTCCAAACCTGCCAAAACCCATCTGAGCAAACGATGCTCTGCAACTTCCAGGCAGATTCCCCCACCCCAAAACTCCCACCAGGACTTCTCCTAACAAGACATGGTGCATAAACCCAGCAGGTCCGATATTGCCACCTTTTCTCCCTCTGAGCAACACTTGGTAGCAGCTTTATTTCTGCAACTGCTGGCCCAGGAATGTTTGAAATTAATATTGAAGCTTCCCTGCTCCTCCTACGTGCTGTAGGGTGCTCTGCAGGTGGCCAGGAGATGTAGAGATGTAATTCTTGCTCTTTTTTTGCCTCCCTCTTTTCCACTGGGCATAATTTGGAATATATTTCACAAACATCTCTGCTGCTTGGCACACCTTAAATAAGTAATGAGCAGGCCCCCATTCTTCTGATTGCAGCATTTCTAATGATGGCAGTGATTAAGTAAATGACTCCAAACCCATGTCAGGGTGGCTTTTAAGGCAAGGAAATGGTGACATGAATAAGGAAGAGGTGTGGAATTAGTAACATGAGCATTCAAGGGGAACCAAAGCCGTGGGGTGAGGAGGAATTGGAGCTCAGCTCCTTTCTGCCAGAGGTTTCGTGTTTCCACTGGGGTTAAATTTGTGGAGTTTGGGTCAGGGTTTATCAGGGAAGGAGGGAAGTCTGTGGTTTCTGTGTCTAGACAGACGCTGAGATCTATTGATAAGGGCCCCATTAGACCCCCCTCCCCTTCCCCTTTCCTGTGGGCTGTGCCTGCTCAGACCTGCAGGGATTAGACTTAGGAATGAGACAACTTTTGGCACAGGGGTGTTAAAGCAGCACAAATCGTGGCTGAGCAGCCCCAGTTAAGCCTGGCAGGTTTGACTCCCCCAGTGGAAGTGGAAAGGGGGGGAGATTTTGGGGGTTTGCCCCAGAAAATCGAGCTCCTGGTGACCCACAGTCCTTGTAGTGAGACCCTTCCCCAGCAGAGCCACAAGGTCAGAGGGGACCTCGACCACCTTTCAGCTGCCAGGACCCCTCAGCAGGTCCTGCCAGGGTGTTTTGTGCTGCTGGCAATGGCCAGGACTCACCCACTTTAACAGTTCCTGGGATAACACTTTATTCCCACAGCTCCTGAGAGGTTAGTGAGGTGCAGAGTTTGTCACTGAAGAGTCTGCTGCTCAAATCTGAGTTCCAGCAATTTGCTGCCCCGTGTGTTAACCAAGCCCAAGCTCTGCTGTGAAGCAATCTGCCAATATGCCACGGGCTGGGCACAAACACAGGCAGCAGGGAGGTGCAGCTGCTTTTTACCCCACAATTCTGACTCCCCACCCGGGTTCCTGACGTGTCCCACAACCCCAAAACCTGGAATCCAGTGGTTTTCCTTCCCACCCCCTCGGGGACAGCACCTTGTTTAACTCACCTGCCTTTTGGCCAGAAAGGGAGCGATTCCAGCAGGGTGCCTGAGGTTCCCTGTCCTCATTTGGAGATCCTTCCCTGCCTCTGCTCTGCAGTGGATCATCAATATTTCAGGCTGATTTTCCATGCACTACGTGCCTGCAGCACACAGCTGATCCCAGCATGAAAAATTCACAGCGAGCCCAGGGCTCTGGTGATGGGGGAGGAATCAGGCTCAGGGTCCCACTGGGGCTTCTCTTCTGCCCAGTCACAAGGGGTAGGATGAGAGGAAACAGCCTCAAGTTGTGCCAGGGGAGGGTTAGGTTGGATATTAGGGAAAAATTCCTTATGGAAAGGGTCGTCCTGCCCAGGGCAGTGGTGGAGTCCCCATCCCTGGAGGGATTTAAGAGATGTGGCACTTGGGGACATGGATTAGTGGTGGCCTTGGCAGTGCTGGGGGAATGGTTGGACTTGATGGTCTTAGAGGGCTTTTCCAACCCAAATGTTACCATAATTCTCTCTCTCCCCTTTTTTTTAGGATTTGGAGCTGTTCTTTGTTTTCCCTTGCAGGGCCTCAGTTTAGGGATTGTCAAAGGTCAATCCCAGCAAAACTTCACTTCCTGAGCATTGAGAGGTGGCAGAATCAGGGCTTTTGTATGGGTTTGATATTGGTACAGCAGGTCACTCTTGCTGTTATAGCCTAAAAAACACAATCACAGCCCCTTTCATGGAATCACAGAATTATCAAGGTTGGAAAAGACCTCCAAGACCATCAAGTCCCACCATGTCAACCAAATTATATCACAGCTCACAGAGCTTTGTGTGGGCAGCTGTAACCCCACCAAAAAAGCCAGTGGGGACCCAGAAAGGTGCCCCCAGCACGGGGGTGGCATCACCCACCCCAAACCAGGGCTGGCACTGCAGCCACTGGAGGCCAGGGAGGGCTCAGAGCCCGGGGCTGAGTCAGCCTGGGAGAGGAAAGAGGAGCCAGTGTCCTCCTTGGGAACACGCAGAGCTGAATCACAGGGAATTTGAGGCTGGAATTGAGTTTCCAGGTGAATGAGCTGAACGTGCTGGGTGTGTGGAAAGTGCTCCACTCCTCTGGAAAGCCAGAGCTTGGCTGGAGCTGCCAAGGAATCTGAGCAGAGGGGGGGCAGTCAGGGCTGGGGGGTGGGAAAGGGACTGTCCCCTTGGAATGTGGGCAGGGGGAAGTTCTCAGGTGTGGGGGGAAAGGGAAGGTGCCTCTGTCCCAGTGTCTTAACTGGGAGGCTCTGCTGTGTTTCCCCCCCTTTATCCAACCCCTCTCCTCTCTTTGAGGCAGCCTTTGGGGAAGCCTTCTCACGTTATGGGGCTGGCTAGGAGGGATTTGTGGGTGACCTAATTCGGAGCATGTTTGGTGGAGAAACATCTCTGCAGTGCTTTGACGTGCCGTGCCCGCTGGAGGGATCCAGGGAAAATGGAACATGGAAAACCCATTACTCCAGTGCAGCCCAGGCTGTGCCCAAACAGCTTCAGGGGATGGCAGAGAGCGGCTCCTTCCTCTCTCCATGTGATAACAGCTGTAAGAGAGATGTTTTCTGTATCCACAGCCTGGGGTAAACACACCTGGGCTCTGTCCTCGCCTCTTCTCTCTCCTGCTGGACACATTCCCCAGCCTTTCCTGACAGTTTTTGCCCATTTAAGGAGGATTTTTGCCCCCATTTCTGAAATGGTGTTGATTTTGTCATTTATCCCCCTCCTTGGCGCTGTGCACTGGGATTTGTTTTGTCAGGGTGTGGCCAAGGTCCTGAGAGCAGTCCCATGGAAACCACTTTCCCCTCTCTAACAGCTCGTGCAGACACATCTATCAATATTTCAGCCTCCACTATTTTTCCCTGAGACCTCCTAAAGGCCAGGGCCGTGTCTTCGGTGGAATTATTTATGGCTCTAATGTCAGTAACAGCCTGGTAATCTCTCTGCCACTTTTCTGGGACGCTTTAAAGCCATGAGGGGCCAGGATAGATGGTGGCACAGCCTCCTTTGCCAGAGCCTCCTGTTTCCTCAGCACCAGAGGAGGGTTAGGAGCACCCAGCAATATCATATTAAATAAGTTATCAATAATCTGGGGATTGATCAAAGGCCTTTCTCACCCTGTGGTGGATGAGGGTCACATTTCAGCCCAGGGTGGGATCATTCAGGTGTCCTGTGCAGGGCCAGGAGTTGGACTCGATGACCCTCCTGGGTCCCTCCCAGCTCAGGATATTCCATATTCTGTGATTCCTGAATTATCAGCCGGTAGCAAAGGTTGTAACAGGAAGAACCATTATTTTTCCTAGCCCTGGAGACCGTCAAGCCCAGTTTGGTGGCAGACAAGTAGTAAGGTCTGAGTTCTCAGGGACTGGCAGCTGGGAAATCTTCTATATCCCCATGAGTTTCCAGGGATTTGCACATCAGTGGGCCCAGCCTGCAGCCTTTTATTCACTTCTTGTCAAGAAGGGGATGATTTATGCATTGCCACAGGGCTGTGACAGACCCACTGGCAAAGGGAAGCAGAAGAGCAAGACAAATCCTCGTTTCAAGTTCCAAGTGACATTCATGATCCCCGTCTGTAAGGGCTGGTGGGACAACCCTTTGTGGTGTGCTCAGTAAGAGCTGCCCCTCGCTGGGATGTCCTGGCCGTGGTGCCACCTTTGGGGGCTTGGCTCCATCCTCTCCAGGAGCCGGCTGGTGCCTCTGTGTCTGCAGAGGTGTCTGGGCTCCGACCTGCCCACCCTCCCGGCTGGATGCACAGCCCAAGGTCAGAGGATGCTGGAAGAGCAGAATTGATCTGTCGGAGGCGACACCAGCGATCCCCAACGAGCGGGAGGCGCCTCTTTGCCAGGTCCCATTGCCCTCTAATGGCCAGCGGGGAGTTTACACCATTCCAGGGCTCGGAGAGGAATCCCAGCCCTGGGGATGTGTCTTATTTTCAAGAACCACCCCCCAAAAATGATCCCACTGATGGTTGGGTTTGGGGCGCAAAGAGCAAAAGGTCTTGGTGGCACCAACCTCGGGTACAGAGGGAGGGAGGGAGGGGAAGGAGGGTGGTAAATTGGAACAGGTAAATTGTCCCGGGATGTGGATTCTCCATCCTTGGAAGTGTCCAAGGCCAGGCTGGGTGGGGCTCCGAGCAGCCTGGGCTGGTGGAAGGTGTCTTCTAGTGGAGGGTGGCACTGGATGGGCTTTAAGGTCCCTCCAACCCAAACCATTCCTTGGTTTTGTAAATTCGGAGATGGAAAAGAAATGGGAAAAAACCCCCATTTTTGTTCTCCTGTGGACCAGGGGCAGGTGGAGGAGTGGAACGTTCACCCACACTAAAAACCCAGCCCAACCCCAGCAATAAAGTGCTTTTTGGGGCTGGGAGGCAGGGAAGGCTCCGGTGGGTGACAATAAATGGTGTATTTTCATACCCTTCCCCTCTTGCAGTGGAGGCTTTTTAACAGCAGATGTCACGTTTGTGTAACAGAACGAGAGACTCTACAAACCCAGGGAGGAGCAGCGGGCTCTCCTTGGCACCTGCCCGGGCATCCCGGGGCACAGGGAACCTGTATTTATTCCATATATGATTTATTGTTACTCCCGGGTTGGAAGAAATGACATATAAGAATAAATCCTTGGGTTGGAGGAGAGAGGCAGCCCAAGCTCCCTGGGTTGGGAGCCGAAGCACAGACAGGTAATTAAGAATTAACAATTTGCTTCAGGTCTCTCTACCCGTGGAAAATCCTGGAGTGCTCACAAAGTTTGGGAAGTGGGAAGAAATAGGGGTGGAAAAGTTGTGATGGAATGTCTTATAATTAAAATTCTCATTATTTTAAATACCAACATATTATAGTTTAAATTCTTTACTGGCTAATTTGGCAGTATCTGTGAATGCTCTTTTTGGTTAAAATTGGGAGTTTTAGGGATTTGGCAATGTTATAAATGGTCCCACTTTACACGATTTTTCATGTGCTTCATGGAAAACTGATGCTTTTTAAAAAACCACAACTACCTCCCACTTCAGTAGAACACTTTAATACAGAAATCTTTGTGAATACATTAATTGCAGTTCATAAAAAATAACTTCTGAGTCTTTACACCACAGTCAAACACAGACAGAGATTCAAATCCCTTCCTGACTCAAATAAAGCAGCAATTATCCAAAGCTCTGCTCTTCCAGTTACATTTATCCCAAACCAAAATCCCCCCTCCCTCCTCGAGCCACACTGGAATTCCATCCCCCTGTGCTTTGCAGGGATTGGCAACCTCAAAGCCAGCCCAGCCCAAGGGGAGAAAGTGGCTTTTTCTATGGATTTCTGCCTTGCAGATGGTGGGGCTGAAGTGTGAGAGCCACTGGAAACTGGGGAATTTGGCAGCCACGTGGCTTGTCCAGTGAAGCCACGACGCCCAAGGGCTGGAAACAGCCATCCTGAGTCACAGGGGGATCAGCTGGATCTGAGCTCTGCTTTGGGTCCTGCTCCAACCCTAAACCCAGCCTGAACTGAAACTGTGTTCTGATTTGGATCCTGCTCCAAACCTAAACCCAGCCTGAACTGAAGTTGTGTTCTGATTTGGATGCTGCTCCAACCCTAAACCCAGCTTGGACTGAAATTGTGTTCTGATTTGGATCCTGCTCCAACCCTAAACCCAGCTTGAACTGAAACTGTGTTCTGATTTGGATCCTGCTCCAACCCTAAACCCAGCTTGGACTGAAATTGTGTTCTGATTTGGATCCTGCTCCAAACCTAAACCCAGCTTGGACTGAAATTGTGTTCTGATTTGGATCCTGCTCCAAACCTAAACCCATCTGGAACTGAAATTGTGTTCTGATTTGGATCCTGCTCCCAACCTAAACCCAGCTGGAACTGGAAACTCCATAAAGCCTTGGGTGCTTTGAGTCCAGGGCAATTTCATTTCTCTCTCTTTTAGTTTTTTCCTTTTTTTCCCCTTTGTTTCTTCCCCCTGGTGAAATTTTTGTTCTTTAAAACCCCTTCTGTGTGCTCCAGCCTCAAAGCCTGGATGCCAAGCACATGGATGATGGCAGTGCCAATGGCAACAGCAGCAGCAGCAGCGCCAGCACCTCCCAGTGCTGTCAACACCAGGGCCCACAGAGCCATCCCAGCTGGCCAGCAGTGTGCCCAGAGTGATGCCAAGAGGGCAGGAGGGGGGAAGGACCCTCTGGAATGAAGCAGAGTGTGAAACCTCATCCCACAATAACAGCCCAGCCTGCTTCTCATTAGTGACTCCACAACAACCCCTGTGCTGGGAGCTCAGTTAAACAAGAGCACCAAGAGGGGTTGTGGGTCCTGGAAGGGACAAAGCCCCGGAGGTTTGAGGAGCTGAGGGACAACTGGAATAAATTATTGAGGGTTTTGGTGGTGTTCCCCTGTCCAAGGGCAGTGGAGCAGCTGGAGCTCTTGGAACTGGCACAGCTGGAGCTCTGGAGCTCTTGGAGCAGCAAGTGCTCTGGGTTTGAGTCTGTCCAGTTGTCCCTGCTCAGCCCAGGGTAATCTGAGGGTCACTGAGACAATCCCATCCCAAAGGGCCATTCCAGAGCCCTTTCCAACATGTCATCTCCCTTATGCCATGCCTGGTTCAGACCTCCAGGACACAAACTCCCCTCCAAAGGGCAGGAAGGCTTTGCCCTTCTCCAGAACTTGCCCGGGAGGAAGGGCTGGGGTGCTGAGGAGAGGGAGGGCTGGCAAAGAGCAAAAGAGAGTCTGCCATGCCCAAACACGTGCCCTGATCTCCTCAGCTCTGCAGCCAGAAGAGCAGGGTCGCTGCAGCCTCGGCTGGGGTGGTGGCCCAGGAGTTGGGGTGTGTTGAGCAGCCTTTGTAACTTACTCCCAGTCTGCACCTCAGTGCAAAGAGTGATTCTGCTTAGTTTCCTCTTGGGCAGTCGCTCGGTGTCATCACCAAAATGTTCCTCGTTGCTTGAAATCCAAGCATTTTCTGCTTGAAATCCAAGCATTTTCTCTCCAAGCAGCCACCAGTGAGTTGTCCTTGTTTTGGAGAGGAGAGGAAGATGATCCTGGGTGCCTTTGCCAAAAGAGGAGGAATCGAGGGACAAACAAATGGTCCCTGAGGATTTCAGGTGTCTCCATCAGCCCTGGGTCAGAAGCCTCATACTCTGGGATTCATCGGGGGTTTTAAAGCCTGAGTGGAAAACACAGAGTTAAATCCCCCATCAGAGTGTGCCTGGTGCTCTTTCAAGGAATTCCATCCCCAAGGAATTGCTGTTCCCTCTTGAACTCAGCTCACCTTTGGTGGAGGGGGAGGTTTGCCTTTGGGGACTGGGAGATGAGGAGCTTTCCTCTCTGGTGCCTGTAACAAAATGCACATTAAATGGCACTGGGTTTTCCTGCCTGAGCAGCTGCAGAAGCTCCACAGGTGCTCTCATGTATTTACTGCAACATTCCCCTAGTGGGAATGCTGGAGGGGAAGTGGATTAATGTGTGCACAAGCAAGAAATCACCAAAAATGCCACAGACAAGGAGTGCAGATCTGTTTCAGAACACCCTGAGCTGTTCTCAATATTTAAATTCCTCTGTATTGTGTATCTGTGCTCTGAGAGAATGAGTAGGAAGCCTGAGGTGTGGGGTTTTATAACCAAGCTGACACGTGGAGGGGTTTAATTTATATTTTGTTTAGTCCTGGGGTTTGAATGGCTGTGATTTTTAATTTTTATATTAAAACATAGAAACTGAAAACACTCTTTGACACGTGAGAGTCATTTTGCTACTCAAATGGAATATGAGAGAAGGGTTGTACTTACAAACTTCTCCTCTGGGTGAGATGAGGCTGGTTTGGTGGAAGGAACAGGAGGTGGGGGACCTTTAGGCCTTAGGGCAGGCTGGAAAAAACAGAATATAAACCACATTGACCCTCTGCCTGCTCTGTGCATCCCTGTGGTCCCATGGGAATGTGGGTTTTAGGGAAAGCTCTGGAGCTGAAGGTGCTCTGCCCTGCCTGGCCCTGAGCAGACAAGCCCAACCTTTGGGGTCACATTGTCACTGCGTGGGGAGCTCTGCAGGACAGCAGAGACACTCCCTGGGAGTACTCACACTCTGGAGCTGGGGTTTCTTCTCCTGGGCTGGAGGCACAGGGAGGAGGAGTTTGGTGTCCTTCACCTGCAACAGGGAACAGGGCTGGAGCCCTTCTCTCCTTTCTGCACCCTCAGGGACTCGGGGCCACGTGCTGTCCCCACTGCCATTCCCACTGCCAACCCCAGCCCTGCCCCCTCAGCCCTGGATGAACCTCCTGAAGAGGAGCCCACCTTGGCTGAGGAGTGTGGAGGTGGTGCCAGCCCCCCCTGCCCTCACCTTCTGGGCAGGCACTGCCAGGACAGGGTGTTCCCTGCCCCTCTGCTCCTGATCCACAAACACCTCGTTGGTGGCTCCTCGTCGCCTCCTGTTCTGGTGGCTGCAAAATAGCCCAGAAAATGGTCAATCCCACCTTGGCTGAGGGAAATAAACTCACAGGTCAATGCCTGCCCCACTCCTGTTGGTGTGTCACAGCATGGCCTTGCTCCCTTTCTCCCTGATTTATTAAGGATTAACCTTGATTAATCTTGATTAATCTTGCATTCCAATCCCCTCCCAGATACGAGATTCCCAAACAGCAAAGCTCAAGGAATCCCTTGGCTTGCCAGTGTGTAACCCCCCCTGTAAGTGTGATGAAGCCCCTGCAGGTATTCCCTGGCTTCACTTGGGGCTGTGCCCTGCCTGGGGGAGCCTTTACCTGTCCTTGGCCCCTCGGAGCCGCAGGAGCAGCACTGCTGCAGTCGCTGTCACAGCCAGCACAGCCAGCACCCCCACCACGATGGCAATGCCTGGCAGGGAGAGACAACAGAGCTGAGGTTCCTGAGCCCTGAATGTCCCCTCATTGAGGGGGGACAGAGATCCAAGAGATCAATGGTCATGAAGAAATCTCCCACCACCACCGTTGGCAAAGGAATTCTTTCAGGAGGTCTGGACTTGGTTTGTCCTCACTCCGTGGCTGCTTCTCATGACAAAAATGGGGATGGGAAGGATTCCTGCTGGTTTGGACCTGTTGTTGTTCCTGAGCTGTCAGGGCTAAACAACCCCTAAGCAAGCCCTGTCCTTCCCATCCAGCCTCAGGGATCCTTTCACTGTCATTCCTCTCCTCTGTTTCAAGGGGTGTTGAAAGCCCAAAAAGGGCTGCAGACCTTTAGACTGCATTCAAATCACATTTCCTTCACAATTTTCCATCAACAAAGCTGTTCTAAACCAGGGCAGGTTGAGGTTGGGTATCAGGAGAAACATTTCACTGAAAGGGTTGCTAAGGCTGCCCAGGGAAAGAGTGGAATCACCATCCCTGGAAGTGTCAAAACCCATGTGGGGTGGCAATTGAGGACACAGGCAGTGGTGAACGTGGTGGTGGTGGTTGCTGGTTGGACTTGATGATCTCAGAGGGCTCTTCCCACCTTAAGGATCCCATGAACCAGCGTGTCACTGTGTCACTGGGGCTCCCTGGCTCATTCCTGCCAGGAGAGGACAGATCCCAAGGCGTGGCACTTACTGGTGAAGGCTGAGGAGCTGTCACAGGTTGGAGGTGCCCATCCTTCCTCACACTGGCACTGCAGCTCGTGGTCACACACCTGGGGGAGCACAAATGCCCTCAGCTTGGGAGTGGGATGGGAGCTGGGATATCCTGCAAGGGTTCTGGTTCAGGGGCCTGAGAAGTTCATTAAGCTCTCAGTTTAGCTGAGAGAGGAGCAGTTTTGTGGCTCAAAGACAGCCCTGGGGCTCTGCAGGTGTTTCTGCAGTGAGGCAGAAGGTCATGGACCATTCTGCAGGTCTCTGAGTGGGCAAATTAGAGGAGCAAAATCCTCTTCCCAAGCCCATAATGAGGTGAAAGAGCTGTGGTGCTGTGGCTCAGGGGCAGGGCCAGACACAGTCCCTGTGTCCCTCCCCTGTGGTCTGCTTGGGGAAAATATTGATGCTGTATCAGGTTAGATCTGCTGTCATAAAAATACAAGAAGCTTCTGACTCCCCAATTTTTACAAATGCCTATCCTAGTGACCTAAATAACACCAGCAATAAGGTCTGGGGCAGCTATGCATCATTTTCTTGGGTTATTTTCAGTTAATAGCATGGAATCTCATCTCTTACAGCATGTCCAGAGCACTTGGCAGAGCAGTTGGTTGATCTAAAGACCTCCTCAGCATAGACACACTCCCCACTGCTGCACACCTGAAAGGAAAGAAAGGTTCCCAGAGGGATTTAGGGCTGTCAGGGCAGGCAGAGTTTGCACCTTGTGCTGGGAGGTGCTGAAGAGCACCAGGACACAGAGGGGTTTGATGTGTGGGGTCATTTTTCATTTGACCTTTGGGGTTTTACAGCCAAGGGGGGTGACAAACAGGCACAGACATCACTGCTTCCCACTCCTCTTCAATCCATCATCCCACCCCTTCCAAGGAGAAATACAGAGCCAAGAAATTGGGAATAGCACTTAGTGATCCCTTATGGGAATAATTAAATGCAATAATACATTTGTGATTTTCTAACCCTTTGTACCAAGGTGTGTTTTTGTGGCCAAGTGTTTGTGTCAGAAAAAAATAACCAGACAACAGGCAAGCCTAAGGAATTTGGAATTCTGGAAGTTCCTGTTTGCTTTGCTGCTGCTTTGGGGTAGATGTAGGGAAAATCAGCAGAGGTTTGGTGTCAACACAGCCTTCCCTTTTTAAAGCTTTCCTTGTAAAAGAGCTGATGGCGTAAGCAAGACCAAAAGAGGAAGAAAAAATACAGAAAAAGATATTTTGTACTAACCATCCCATTCCCACATTTGGTTCCATCAAGAATCATCCCTAGGTCCACGTCTCCATTCCGAGGAAAACTTGCTTTGCAGGTATCAAAGGTCACCAGGCTCCCTTCCCGAGGCATCTCCCTCCCTCCAGAGCAGAACAGCTTGCCACACAATTTATCTCTGGGAGGAGAACAAGAGCTGTTAAAACAAGGACATGGCACAGCAGAGCCCTCTGAGCTGGTCCCTTTCCCAGCTGGAATTTCAAGGAAACACCATGAGAAGGGAATGGAATTTGAGCAGGGATTGGTTTTCCTCCCAAATCCCAGCCATAAGACAGTGCTTACTTTTTCCTACAGGGGACGTAATTCCCTTTATCTTTCCTGCAGTATCCATAGTACATCCCCCTCTCGTTCATGTGGTAACACGAAGCTGCACCATCAGTCGCCTCTGGGAGAGAGGAAGAGACAATGGGATGAGTTTGGGATCTCTGCCTGGCAGAACTGAGGATGTTACAGCTCCTTTACCACCTTAGGGAATGACCTTTCCCAGTGAAGTTACTGAATGAGGCTCTGGCACTTCAGCCTGGAGAAGAGAAACTCCAGGGGGACATCAGAGCCCCTTCCAGAGCCTAAAGGGGCTCCAGGAGAGGGACTGAGGACAAGGGATGGAAGGACAGGACACAGGGAATGGCTTCCCACTGCCAGAGGGCAGGGATGGGTGGGATATTGGGAAGGGATTCTCCCCTAGGAGAGTGGGGAGGGGCTGGGATGGAATTCCCAGAGGAGCTGTGGCTGCCCCTGGATCCCTTGGAGTGTCCAAGGCCAGGCTGGAGCCCCCTGGGCTGGTGGAAGGTGTCCCTGTCATGGCAGGGGGTGGGACAGGATGACCTTTAAGGTCCCTCCAACCCAAACCACTCCACGGTTCTACAAAATACCACTGTCAGCAGCATAAAGACACACCAAATTTGGATGTTAATTTGACAGACAGACATTTCCTCTTCCTATGCAGACGAAAATACTGCCCCAGCTCCATCCCAGTTCCCTCAAAATCATTGTGCAAAAGAGGAATACTCTCCCCACTTCCCATTTCTCTACAAACACGTTGCCCCGGGTGCTCTGAGCTCCAGCTCACGAATTAAAACTGCTTACAGCGTGAAATAGCAAAGTCATAATGGTATGAAATATAAAGGCAATAATTATAAGCTATAAACTGCAGTTTATACACGCTAATCCTGAGCTACAAAAAGTCTTTAAGGATTTGCAGACACAGCTTCCTTCTCTCTCTCTTTTTCTCCCTCTTTGTCTCTTTTTCTCTCTTTCTCCCTTCCCCTGTTTCTCTCTCTCTTTTTTCCTCTCCCTCTCCCATTCTTTATCTCATTTTTTCTCTCTTCCTCTCTCTCTCCATCTTTCTTTCTCTCTTTCTCTGTCTTTCTTTCTCTCTTCCTCTTTCTCTTTTGCTCTTCCTCTCTCCCTCTTTACCTCCTTCTGTCTCTCCCTCTTTCTCCCCTTCTCTCCCTCTCCCTTTCCCTGTCTCCTTAGCCCAGGCCCTGCTTTCCAGTGCCCATGGTACTCACGTGGCCCAAAGATAGCCTTGCACTGGCTGTCCCTGGTGGGGCAGGTGCCCCTGTAGCAGTAGCCCTCTCCATAGGCACAGGGGTGCCCATTGACCCGGAATCTGTCCGTGGGGCAGCTGGCAGAGCTCCCGCTGCACATCTCAGCCAGGTCACAGTCGTCCTTCACCGCCCTGCAAACAGCTCCTGACTTCTTGTACTGCGTGGGGAGAGCAATGCCAGCCTTACCACAGGGCTGCCCAAAGCCCACCCCGAGCCTCAGCGAAAATTAGGGCAGAAAAACTCATCCTCTCTGTGCAAATTGAGGAGTAAAAGCACCCAGAGGGCGGTGGGCACTGAGCAGGCTCCCCAGGGCAGAGGGCACAGCACAAAGGCTGGCAGAGCTCCTGGGGCATTTGGGTGGCACTCTGGGGCACAGGGGGTGACTCTGGGGATGGGTCTGGGCAGGGCCAGGAGCTGGACTTGGTCATCCTTGTGGGTCCCTTCCAATTTGGCATATTCTGTGATTGGCATCTCCTTTATATACGGATTATGTCACTTGCCAAGGGTTTTTCCTGGTTGTGCCCTGGCTTTACTTCCCAGGAGAAAATGAGGGATCAGAGAGCTCATTTCTCCAGGATGTTGGAAGATGGAGGGGATTGTTTGTTGGGCTGCAGTTTGGGGGGGACTGGTGACCAGGGAATGGCTGGAGCTGTGCCAGGGCAGGGTTAGGCTGGATATCAGGAAAAGAGGGTGGTGGGCACTGATCAGGCTGCCCAGGGTTTGGGCACAGCCCCAAGGCTGCCACAGCTCCAGGGGTGTTTGGGACAGGGACAGGGGGGGATTTTGGGGTGTCTGTGCAGGACCAGGAGCTGGACTTTAATCCTTGTGGTTGCCTCCTAGCCCAGATATTCCCTGATGCCATGGCAGTGCTGTGCCAGTGAGCACGACTGAAGGGACTGGCCCTGCTGGGAGGTGTGTCAGTCCTTGCCCCCGGGACAGGCAGGGCAGGGCAGGGCTCTCACCTGGCAGTTCTCACAGCACTCCCCGTGTGCACAGGCAGCCCCTGGGGTCAGCTTGCAGGTCTCAGGGTCACAGCAGTCATTGGTGCACTCCTGGGACAGGACAGCAGTGAGGGCTCTGGCACCTGCCACCCACCCCTGTGCCACCCACCCCTGTGCCACCCTGGGAGGGCGTCTTTGCTGCACTCCTGGGACAGAACAGCCACCAGGGCTGTGGCATCTTCCACCCACCCCTGTGCCACCCTGGGAGGGGGTCTTGGACCTGCATTCCTGGGACAGAACAGCAGTGAGGGCTCTGGCACCTGCCATCCACCCCTGTGCCACCCTTACTTTTGGAAAGCCTTTTCCCTAGCAGCCCTTGCAGTCCCTGGTGAAGGGACAAAGTGGCCCTGCTGGTGACAGGAGCTGTGGGTGACATGGGGTGGCTTTGCCTGACTCTCAGTTCCTCTCTCAGCAGAGAACTCGGGGCTCCATGTCCCCACCGTGTCCCCAGGCACTGCAGGGCAGCACTTTGGGGAGCACACAGATATTCCTGCGGGTGGGATCAGCCTGGGACTGAGAGAAAGCAGCTCCTGCCCCAGCCCCTTTCCCTCTGCCAGGGGCTCTGGCAGTGCCAGGTACCTCCGGGGTGCCACAGTCGCATTCCTCCCCTTTCTCCACGAAGCCGTTCCCGCAGGACGGAGGGGCAATGATGCTGTTCACGTCGGGAATGTTGGTTAAACACTCGGGCATGTCAGCCAGCATGAACTGCTCAAAACTCTGGTGGCTGCAGGAGCTGAATTCCTTGGGAATGATGGAACTGTGTGGAGAGAGCGGGAGCAAGGGGGAGAAATCCCCTTTGTGAGAGAAAGGAACCCACAACTGGGGTACAACCATTTCCCCAAACACCTCTGTGAGTAAACACGGAGAGCAGAGGGGAAATAAAATATATATGTAAAAATATACAACATGTAAATAAAATTGATGAAGGGAATATGTGAATAAAATTAAAATACAATGAGAAAGATGATGGATGGATGGATGGATGGATGGATGGATGGATGGATGGATGGATGGATGGATGGATGGATGGATGGAAAACAAATACAGAGGGCAGAGGGAAAATGTGGAAACCAACAGATCAGAAACAGGGAAGCTGTGACTGAGACACCACAGCAGCTTCGTGTTGTCAGCATGGAATTATTTACATTTTAATATAAAGGCTTCCACCACCCATGGAACACTAACGTTGTCCAAAAGTGTCCGAAGTGTGGGAGCTTTGGGTTGGTTGGTTGGGGTTTTATTGAGTGATGATAATCTGGGAATAATTCACAATGGCCTGAAATCCCTTCATTTGTCTCTCCTATTTCTTCTTTAATATTTTGAACAGACAGAAAGCAGCCCATGTTGGCAAGTGGCACCTTCTCCCCGGGCCTTACCTGACCGTGTCTGTCATGATACAAATGTCATCGCTGCAGGAGCAGGCGTCGGTGTCGTGGCTCATGCCCAGGTTGTGCCCCATCTCGTGGGCCATCGTAGCTCCCACGGCAATGGTGTTCCTGCTGTGGTCCTGGGGGGACAACAGCCAGCTGGGTGAGTGGGGGGCACAAGAGGAACATCAAGAGACAACAACCAGCTGGGTGAGTGGGGGGCACAAGAGGGACATCAAGAGACAACAACCAGGTGGGTGAGTGGGGAGCACAAGAGGAACATCAAGAGACAACAACCAGCTGGGTGAGTGGGGAGCACAAGAGGGACATCAAGAGACAACAACCAGCTGGGTGAG